>JAMQGT020012067.1:0-71266 GCA_024447675.2 Pterophyllum scalare | reverse complement strand
ACTTGCAGCTGTAATTGCAGCAAAAGGTGGCGCTACAAAGTATTAACGCAAGGGGGCTGAATAATATTGCACGCCCCACTTTTCAGTTTTTTATTTGTTAAAAAAGTTTGACACATCCAATAAATTTCATTCCACTTCACGTTTGTGTCCCACTTGTTGATTCTTCACAAAAAATAAAAAATTTATATCTTTATGTTTGAAGCCTGAAATGTGGCAAAAGGTTGAAAAGTTTAAGGGGGCCGAATACTTTCACAAGGCACTGTATATTCTCACTGAAATGATCACTGCAGAAATAAAAGTCCATCTTTTTTTTTTTTTAACCAGTTCCAGGTCACAGGCTCAAGCAACTACCAATGAGTGAGCAGGATATGTAAACACGTTAGAGGGTCACTTAGGCAACCGGAGCCTGGGATGGTCACAAGTGATCAGCCATCAGCCTCAGCTCCAGTGATGCTGGCGACAATGCTGTCAAAAATTCATTCATTTTTTTTATTTGCATGCTAATCTAGAAATGTTCTAGATTCAGGGAAGAAAAAAGTAAGAAAAGAAATGTCTGGACTTTGGTTTTCGCCTGCTGCACCACATTCCTTTGCTATTCCATGCTGTTAGTTTGAAGATGTGAAACACCCCCCTGACCATCACCTGGATCCACCTTGTGAGTTCTGACATACCAAATCACCAGAGCACACCATTTCTGGTTTTTGAAAGTTGTTTAACGAAGTCTTGACAATAAACCTGTAATAAACCAACATACTTCAAAGACAGGGTTGGGGTTACGTTCAATCACAGGTGATGAAACCAACCTCAGGGTTAAAACCACCAAAACATGAACTCAAACAGTTCAGACATTTGAACCAATCACAGGAAGTATGTACGGCTACACAGAACATCTGTTCCTAATAAAATGCCAGACAAGATTACAAGCTTAAATTCTCATTTTTACCAGGTTTCATGTATCCAGATAGAAACTGTGACTCACCTTCACCTCAAATTCAAAGTGCTCGTCCTTCCCCTGCCCCCGGAGAACGTAACGAGGAATGCTAATTTTAACAGGCTCTTGGACACCATCACAGCTCATCCCAGGAGGACGAGACACCAAGTGCTGGAGAGGAAGTCGTCCAGGGAGGGGGAGGATAGAAAAAGACATGGAAAAAGAAGTGAAGGGTAAAAGGCTGACTCAGAAAAATACAATCTAGAGATTGTTCATTTCCAAACCCATTAAAGCCCCCCCCCCAAAAAAACCCCCAAACAAAATCAGAAATTAAGATTCAAACCAAAACTTCATCTTTATTTCTTTGTCAACATATTAACGTGTATCTCTGCAATAAAAAAATTATAAGTCACATTAAATATCATCGTGGTCATATTTCCCATCATGATCTTTTGAGACAAAACTACACAGTGACATCGTCGACACCTAAAAACAAAAGAAAACCTTTGATAAATGGGAACCATCCATCTTACGATCTACACGGTGACTGATCACTGCTAAATCCCATTGACTCTTCCTCAGAAGAAAGTCTTAGAAGACAATTACACAGATTATAAAGTTTAAAATATTTTTTTAAATACTTCAAGATGAGGCAGCTTTTCAGGTCCAGGTTTCCCACATTCATTAGAAATTATTTAACATCTTAAAAATAAATAAGCTGCCTGATTGAGCGAGCACAAAGATACACGGCATTCATGCACAGTCATTCAGTGATAATTCCTTCAGTTACACAGATGATTAATCAAGACTTGAGCTTCTGAGGAGCAGCCAAAGCATAATCTCCAGGACTCTTCTATAGAGGGAACGCCAGCTGAGTTCCGTCTGAACTGCACCTCTCTCTTTAGAGTTTGTGGCTTTTGAAAAACAAAATCTACCACCACACAGGTGTTAGTCTTCTTCACGAGCAGGCATCTGATGCTCTGAACATTTGTGTAGTTCGAGTCCTTGAAACTGGGGCCAGGCAGGGACTAGACTGGATCCCCGTGGCACTGGATGAAAGACGCCATCCTCCTGGAAAAGAGCTACGTGAGTGTCTGTCAGGAGGAACTGCAAGATAGTGTCCTGGGTGCCCACGGGTGGAGTTCCTGACTTTGACACTGGTGTAGAGCAGAGGACAAATATTAGCAAGGGAAGGTTTGCCAGGACCATCCATGTTCCCATGGATGATGTAGAGCAGAGTCTGCGAGGACCCGCTTGAATCTGGAAGTGATGTGAGGCCCACTGTGCAGGACGATGTCTGGAACAATCGAAGTCCAATCCAAAGAGATTATCATGAGGTCATCAGAGAGTAATGGGTGACCTTCAGTCCCTTCAGGGAACATCTCAGGAGAGAGAGCCTTCACTAGAGCCTTGCAGAAGTCTTGAGTAAGCTCTTTGCTGTAAGTGAAGACAGCTAGGACGGTGTCTTCGGTGCTGCCAATTAGGCGGATGTGCTGCCCTGCCAGACTCAATCTGGACCTCTCTGATTTCCAGGAGTTTAAAACAATGAAAAATAGTCAAGAGTGTCCGTAGAAATCTGGCTAGCTCAGAAAACCATTAAATTTTTCTGACAAAAGCAGGCAGGCAGGTCTTGGGATTGGTTTCTTATGGTTGGCTGCTCTGAGCCAAAACAGGCTCAAAACTTTGCCACAATTCTCCTGAGGAGCCAAAGATTCCAATTTTTCCAGGATCTTCTGGGATGAAAATGTCTGTAGCTCAGAGAGAACTGTTGGAAGCACAACCAGCCTCTGATGAAACACTTCTGGACTTGTGTTTCTCGATGAAGACACGGATCCTTCGGGCCACCCCGAGATATTTGGGATCGTTGACGTACAGTAATTCCGAGGAAGCCTCAGGGCACAATTCGTCGACAGATCCACTGAACTCCCTTTGTGTTCAGCTGTGATGGGAGGCTCCGGCTCTCGCTGAGGCTGCGTTCGAGGAATCAGTGGCAGCTCTTTGGATATCATGGTCACATACTGAGAGAGGACGACCTTCATTTCGCCTGCTTGAACATTTCGAATGATGTCCCGTGTGCCCTGTAGCCTTCTACCTGCATCTTTATACACCTCAGACAGTTTTTCAGCAAAGCACCCAAAAACATAGCTCTTACTGGCCGTCACCTTCTCTGCTTCTGGATCCATCTCCTGTTTTATTTGACCCTTAAAGGTATCCATCATCTGCTGCTGACTTACTTGTAACCACTGGATCACTGAACCAAAGTAACCACTGTTAAAGCTGTGTGACTTTGATGAATGATTACTGGAAAGTTTGGCCTCTTCTGCTGTCACTGGGGCACATGTTTCCTCTGAGTAAGATGAAGAGCGTCTGTTAACAAAAAACTCCTGCTTTTTATCATCATCTCCAACACAGCAGGTAGAATCACCTTTTTCTTTGTTGAAATGCTTATTTTCATCAGATTTGTTGGTTTGGTGGTCCTGGGGTTCATCTTGCCTAACATCACGTTCAGTGTTAAAACAGTCATGGTCACAAACTGCTCGGCCCACTTCTCTTTGTGGAGTAATCACTTTTCCTTTGTTGAGGTCACTGTCTTTAGGAACTTCTACTTTTTCAATCAAGACTTCATCTGTAGATTCTAGCGTTTCTTCTCTCTGAATCTGTACGAGACCACTCTCTGGTTCTTCTGACACGTTTTTGTGGACATTAGGAGGACAGACTGCCTCAAACTCCAGGGAAGGTTGGAAGCTAGACCCGCTGGCTCTCTGTGTGCACAAGGGGGGAGTCCATGACTAAATCGATAAAGATGTGGAGGCTCTAGGAATTATGCTGAAGTTCATAATCCACCCCAATGAGAATTACAGTTCCTCCAATCACCAGGTGCACAGGTGGGATATAAGTGATTTTAAATCAATAATGTGAAGAGGTTTATCATGCAAATTAAATTGACGAGTGCACAAAACCTTCTCCTTGGAAGCTTTGAACGTCAAACATGGGTAAAGAAGCATTTGCAAGCAGTTTCTTTTAAATTATACTCTTTCAAGGGCAAAGACGGTCTGTTTAAATAACTCATCTCAGCTTTGACTAAACAACATCTGCAAATACTGTTTTACCCACGTTTGTTTCTACACAGAAGGAAAGGAAGGACATATGGACATTTAGATAATTTCAGGGTGCTTTGTCATTTCTGCTTTCCATGCACTGATCATAACGCAGAGAGTGTGCTCTCCTTTTCTTGGTTCTTCCAAAAATTAGGAAAAGAAGCCAACTGCAGGGTTTTCCCAACCAGGTTTAAGCTGAATGAAGCAGGTTTAACTGGTAGTAACTCAGTTCTAAGACTACATGCGCCACCTCGAAAAGGCTCTGCATAGGAATGGACTTCAGCAACTACTGTTTATCCAGCAAAGCTGGCTGACATTACATAAAGACACCTCAACTAAACTAGCAAATCTTTAGGTGGTACAAATCTCCTGGAAGTGCAAGTTCTCAAACACATAATTACTGGTCTCAGCAGATCTTAATGGGGTGCTTTTTAGTGTCTTTACCTTATAACCTAAAGCACCTTGTGACAACTATTGTTGTGATTTGGCGCTATATAAATATAACTGAATTGAATATGAGCCTCAGCGACTTTACACACCAAATCAATACAAAACCAAATGGCTGAATAAGAATCAGAAATAAGAAATGCTGAAATCATAATAAATACAAATAACTGAGAATACCATCACTGTCTGTGATCAGCATTATTATGATAAGAACCGAGATTTTTAGTAGATCCATCTATGGTATGAAATTAAAAATCCCAGGTCATATGGTTCTTGAGTTATCGCGGTCACAAAGGTGAAAGTTGGTCGCCCGCCCGGCAGGGTGAAGAGAATACCCCCCCATCAGCCTTTTTAGGCCGAGGGGTAAAAATCTCCTCTGGGTGTGATGAGCTAAGCCGCTGCTAAAGTGTCTTCAAATTCTTAAAATTTAAAAAATAGTTGACTCCTCTGGCTGTAAGAAGCTGCGTCCGTCTTTCATACAGTCTAAAGTGCAACAACTGGTTTAATAAAAAATAAAAAAAACAAGGTAATTTTTCTTGTGACTGAAATAAACACAAACACACCAATCAGAAACTCTCAGGATATCTCCAGTTTTGCACCACAGCTGAATATTGGTGACACTGTAACTGCTGTTTTACACATTTTACTTAGCTTATGCTTCCTGTGAGCACCGGGTGAAGGGCCACATTCGCTTTCAGTAAATTCATCAATATACTAACCACACAGTGATGGAGAACAAGGTGGAAAAAAGATAAACTAAAAATCTGGAACCATTTCAAACTCCTTGAACCACCTCCACCCTCTGCTGAACATCTGGGTTAAACCCTGCAGCTGGAATGCTCAGAGCTGCCAATGAGAGCCCATCTGAGCTTCTGTGTTTGTCAGATCTGAACATTTAAAAGAGAAAGCCCAATCTCTGTTTTCTTTCAAATTAAAAGCAGATTATTGGATCACGTTAGGGTTTTCTGATTAACGATGTGCATATGGGGCACATTTTGCAGAGATACAGAACCAGTTTAATAATGGTGGGATTCTTCCCCAGTCTTACCTGATATTTGAGCTTCCTTGGATTCGTGTTTTGGAGCTTTTCCTCATCCTGGGAACAATAAAATTAAAATTCAGTTCTCTCAAGTATAATCTGAATATTCTCATTCTGCAAAGCACCATGTTTGTTCATAATCATCCATCCACCCGTTTATGATGACAGCAAAAGGGAGACCGATTAAATAAAACCAGGATAAATTAAACCCAGGGAGAGAGGAAATCAAACCACATCTGGGGAAGTCGTGCAGATTACAGAGAAGGAAAGTCTGATGGTGGAAATCAAATGAAGAGCTGGAGGATCCTGGTCTTACCTCATCTGTCAATCTAACAGAGCTACAGTCGCTAACATCCTCCTCCTCCTGCAGGGTTAAAGAGCTAAACATCAGTTCTCCAGAGAAAGGCTCACATGTGTTTACTGCACCTGCTGGATTTATTCATTCATCTTTACTGGAGAGGCCAAATTTCAAGCATGGAGGAGCACAAAAAAGACTTATTATAAAACATGAGAGAACATTTTCACTGGAAACCAGCAGGGGCTAGAAGATCTCTTTAGATTTTCCAGCTATATATAACAATAACTTATAACATCATTTATAACTGATTAAATTCAAGGCCCTTTCATTACCTTTAAAGTTTCTTTAAAGCTTATTATGGCATCAAACAACTGCTGTCACTAATTAATCAGAATTTCAGAATAAAAGCCAGACTTAATTTCAGTGGATTCACATTCAGATATAAATATATTACTTCATCTCATTTACAGTTAATTTCTGTCACAATAATCTGCAGATGTGTGGGATTAAATTTGTGTGAACAACTAAATTAAATAAGCTGAAAGCAGTTTGTACAGCTGAGAGGCAGAAAGGTGCTCAGATATTTTTTAATTTACTCAAGCTTAAATAAACTCTTATTTATACTTCTGTGATTCTCTAGAGGTTTTGTTCAGCTATGACACAAATTGAATCCCACAGACCTCCTGGCAGAATGAATCTCTGAAGCAGAGCTCAGCTGTAATAAAACTGCAGGTTTAATGTGGACAGTGATGGAGGGTGTGGTGGAGCACTTACTCGCAGTGATTCACAGGACAGAGACAGATCCAAGCCACTGCTGCCATTCAGGAGATTCATCTTCTGTAACCGTCGCTGGACTTCCTCTTCGATGTATGCGTTTATCCTGCCGCAGATACAAACCAAACAGCTGACTAATGTAAACACAGAGAAGCTTTCCTGCAGAGTGATGCGGAGCTCGGCGTGGCGTACCTGTCGTCCGACAGCGGCAGCAGGGTGTTCAGACTCTGGATGTGGCTGACCGGCGAGCCGCTGTGACCCGTCCTCTCATCATTACTGATCGAGTGAGTCCTGCTGGCCTCCTCGCCCTCGCTGATTCTCTGTCGCAGTTTCTGGATCTCCTGCTCCACCCTTGACACAAAATACATTACTCAACTTTCAAAATAAACGCCTAAGCAAAAAAACTTAATGGTGAACTGTGGACATTCTGCCAGGATTAAACTTGTTCTATTAATAAACTGTTTCCATAGAAACCTCTGCTGGTCCATCTCCGCCCCAGTCCTTGGGGTCCTGATGATGAAGCTCTTGTGCCTCTGCTCCTCAGAGTCGGGCTCGAGGGAGATACTTCGTCTCAGGGCGGAGTGCCTCTTCTCCAGACGGGCCACAGCCTGCTCCATCGCCTCCCTCTGCTGCTTCTCCTTCGACTCGAGGATCTCCTTCTCCTTCCTCCTCACTTTCTCCTCCTGCCGTGCTACGTTGGCTGTGAACTCGTAGGTCTCTTGGAGCTGCTGGAGCTGCTGGGCGCTGTGCCAGTGGAGGTTCAGTTTCTCCTCCTTGTCCTCCAGCTCCTTCTCCACCTGGAACAGTGTGTTGTCGAGGCCCGGAGGATTGTCACAGTTCCCATTGCTGCCTCCACTGCTGCGCTCCAGCACCTCCACAGCTCTCTGCTTCTCCTCAGCAAGTGTGGGGAGGAGGCTGTCGGCCAGGCTGGCGAGCTGTCGCTCCTTAAATTGCAGCCTGTGCTCCGCCTGTGTGACCAGCTGCTCCTCATGGCTCCTCATGGCGTCCTGCGCTCCCTTCTCTGGCGTCTCCTTCAGCTGCTGACGTTCTTTGAGGCTGTGAGTGAGGAGAAGCAGGCTGTTGTGCTCTGCAGCAACTTCCTTCTCCAGGCGCTCCCTCTGCTGCAGCAGCCCCTCCTCTAGCAGACCCAGCTCCTTCACCTGAGTCGTCTTGAAGTCCACATACCGGCTCTGGGCAGCTCTCGCCTCCTCGCTGGCATCTTCCACATCCGGCCGCTCTGCAGCCTCTTTGGCACGGAGGAGCATTTCTCTGATCTCTGCCAGCGCTCTCCGCTCCTCCTCAAGGCGTCGGGAATCTTCCCGGGTCAGCAGGGTGGTGGCAGCCTCATGTTTCTCTCTCAGCTGCTCCTCCAGCCTCCCCACCAGACTCAGCTGCTCCCGCTCCTGCTCCTCCAGCCGCCGCCGTTCAGTCTCCAGACGGGCCTGCTGCTCCTCGCGCTCCCTCTTCAGCCTCTCCAGCTCGCGGTAGATCTCTGCCTGCTGCTTCCGTTGCTGCTCGTCCTGCTCCTCCGTCCCATCTGCTTCACACTCCTGCAGCTCCTTCCACCGCTGCCTCCGTTGGAGATCAAGCCCCCGGATCTCGGAGTGCCTCTCCTCCTCGAAGCGCTCCTTCTCAGCCAGGAAGTCTCGCAGGCGGCTCTCAATGTCCTGGCTGCGGCGGTGGAGGCTCTCCTCCTGTCGGAGGATCCGCTGCTGCACCTCCTCGGACTCCTTACGTTGACTCTCAACCTCCTGCTGGAGACGCTCCAGCTCTGCCTTCTCGCTCTGCTGCTTTGCCTCCATCTCTTTGATCAGCCTCCTGCAGAAACAGAAACCCGTTACCATCCAACACGATGGACACAAACCCAACATCGCCTGCTGAGGAGATTGATAAACATCTGTGCACCGAGTCCCTGAAGCTCCATCAATAAATGAGCTGGTCTTAAGGTGGACTTCCATGAGAGTTTACCTTTTCATCTCCAGTTTCTCCAGCTCCTCACGCTGCTGTCGCTCAAACTCCAACCTAGTAAACAAAAAACCTCCATCAGCTTCCTTTAAAGGATTTTTTAAAAAACCTCAAACCACATTAAAAGGAGACATAAAAACAACTAAAGTGAGTGAAGGCAGCATGTAAAACAAACAAGCTTTGAATGAGACGGCAGGCAGCAACACATCTAATCTCAGAGAGGGGACAGAAGCAGAAAGCTGGTGAGCAAATGAATACAAAACGGATGAAGCAGACAGTGAGCGTGGAGGTGAGGAGGGACGGGACGAGTCAACACACGTCTCTGAGTCAAACGGGACAGACAGGAAGTGGACGGCTGAGTCTACCTGAGGAAGATGGGGCCCTTCTCAGTGAAGAGACTGTCAATAGGACAGGGGGAAAGAGTTAATTCAGGAAACTCAGTTTGTCCTTCTTTAACTAGTCTTCAAGTATAAGATGGCACTCTCTCACTGCTGTGTGTGAAGGTAACTAAAATTTAAGGATCGCTTAAACTTCAACTGTATCACATGTGTGTAAAAAAGGGTTTTTTGGGGGGGGTAATTTTCAGACAGATTTTCAGGCATTCCTCCATCCCTCCTGGAGATGCTTATTGTAACAAACCATACAGAGCTAGCTGTCTACGTTCAGCAATTTGAATTATTCACAGTAGCGAGGACAATGATTAGTCCGTTGGCCGCAGTAGGTCGCAGAGGGTTAACAGATGCTAAACTGCAGAAAGAAGAGGAAACACCCAAACATATGTTTGTTCATTCATTAAAGGAAGCTGAGTGATAATATCTGACCCATACAGACAGGTTCATCCTCTGGGCAGCTGCTGAGGGGCTAATGGAGTGCCATAAAAACGTCACCTGTAAAATGTGTTCAGACCCACAGCTGCCGGTGGAGGAGCGAGAGCAGCGAATGATCGACTGTAACGAATTTAAGATTTATCGTTAATGCTTAGCTCTTTTTTTTTTAACCAAACTGCGTTTAGTTCAGTGAACTCACTTTAAATCTGTACAGAGTGACACTGAGCCAACAACATGCAGCTGCTGGCACATAAGCTGAAGCTTGTGTCTGAAGAATATTTTAAAGACAAAAACCTTCTGTGGTGCTCGGATGGTCGGACACGGCAGGGTCGGCTCAGTGTTGGAAAAACCCAGCACCACTTGTGCACCGATGGAGGAGAAGAGTTCACAGGTTTGGGATTGTTCTGGATTTGTGAGGAGATGCAAAAACTGTGGAGCTGACTGAATAATGAACACAAGCTCATAATAAAAGCTTTAAGCAGAGCAGCTTCCTGATGGTTTCATCATTTATATTTTCATCTAATATTTGATCTGTTTATTCAATCATTAGAGGGTGTTTTAAAAGACAGTTTTACGTTGAAATAAATGCATCTGTCTCGTGTGCCTTCTTGTGGACAGTCTGAACCTACGTGGCTTTTCCCCCACAGTTGTCTTTCCTTATGAGGACCGCAGAGCAGGAGAGAGTCTGCCTTGGATGGATTCTCACCGTGTGCGGTTTAGATGAAGGAGCTGCAGGACAGAGCGAGCCAGAGGCAGCGCGCACAATGTATTCGCTGCTCTGTTTAGACAGTTTGATGACCTGGCAGGTTAAAGAGCAGCCAGAGACCATCATTTTATTGTCCTTTTATTGTCATTTTTCTGCTGCTTTTTTAATGATTAGAGAACTGGCTGCATTTGGTAATCAGGTATATCAACAATCACTGTAGGACATGAAGCTTCTTTTCATTTGAGAGCTGTGTTTTGAAATCCCAGGTCTAAATGACGTTTAGGCTGACGGTTTACCCCCCGTGTGTAGGAGGGTGTCCTTTAGGTGCAGAGGGGAGGATGTGCTGCAGATACTGAGCCAATAATCATGCAGCTGATGTGCGTTTAGGTCTACTCACTCACCCGGGATTGTAGAGCATCACAGTGGAGAGGTTCTCACAGGATTTAGACAGATCCGTCATAGAGAGGCTGAATGTGGTGAGAAGGCCACTCTAAGGGAACCAAACAGGAAGACGGTGTCATCGTTGGGTTCAGCAAAGACCTCAGACCTTTTGAAACACACCTTCAGCATCTAAACAGAGGCTGCACCCTCACCTTTCGTTTCTCCCTCAGCTTGGCCGCCTCTTTTGGATGGTTGAAGCGAAACATGTTTGTCCTGCCAAGCAGAATAACGGCACCTGGAAGACAAAACACCAAACCTGAAGAAACTGAAGACTGAAATCACACAACGAACACGGAGAAAACATCTCCCTGGGTCATTCAGAAATGGGTTTGTTCTCCGCAGATGATTCTCAGTCACATCTGTCACTCATTTGTGAAGCTGCACTAACCTGCACGGAAGGCGTTACATTAAATAAAGTTTGATTCCAGAATAAAGAGAACGTGATGTGCAGGAGAATCAGTTTTAATCTTGTTCACGTGATGATTTTTTCATCTTAATGGATGGACAGGTGGATCTTCACTAAACCTGACTCCCAGGTGCCGAAGCGTCACAGTACCGTGGCAATGCAGTCTCCATATCTTTCACCCAAAATTTTTATTCTTTTTTAAAAAATCAGTTTAGACAGAAGAATACATTTAAAGGCAGCTAGTCTGAAGAACCTGAGGAAAGTATTTAAAGGTTAAAGAACAACTACGAGGCGTTTTGCGTGTCCTCACCTTGGTTGAGCTGCGACGGCTCCGTCACCTGAACCCCGTTAATTGAACACTGAGCTCCGCCGAGCGGCACCAGAGTCACCGTCCCGTTCTGGTTCTCAAACATACAGTGTTCACTCTCCAGGTCCAGACCGTGCAGAACTCCAGAAGGAAGAACAACAAGGAGGTCATCATCATAAACATCACCCTCAGCACAGTTAGAATATTGCAGCTGTTTTTACTGAAGCTCAAATAAAATCCTCTGAGCTGTAGGAACTCACTGATGTCCTGCTCTGTGGACGCGTCCTCTCTGCCCACGTAGGTCCGTCCCTCCTGCAATGGAAACGAGAGAGAGACATGCAGTCACTTGACACACTGAAGCCTGTTTCCAACCAACCAACCAACCCTTAAAAAGCTGCAGTTCATCTGTCATCCAGCAGGGTGCCAGCAAACTTTCCAGCAGAAATAAACATGTTCACAGCTGATAGAGAAACTGCTTTGGTCTCTGTGGCTAATTTCCCCTTCTTAACAGCTGTATGGGGGGTGGTGCTTCTATAGCTCACCTGTTTAAATAGAGTTTGCATTATTAGGGGTGTAGCCTCTCTGACTGACAGGTGGCTGTAGCTGCTAGCTGTGTGCAAGGCTTTACCTCAGGTCTAACTGAAGTCCCTGAACTGGACCTCTGGACTGTGTTTGTGCTGTTGGAGTCTTTTGGAGCATTTTTAATCTGAGCAATAACATGGCTGCTGTGCGCTTCATTGGAATAAAAGAGCATTATTTGGATGTTACTGATTAGCAGGTATCTGTGTGATGTTCCCACACAGTCTATGGATGCAGCTTGGTGCCTAACCTCAGGTTAAAGATGGTCACTTATGCCTCCAAAAAAAAAAAAAAAAAAAATACCCAACATGGCTGAGATCAAAACTCTCATGCTGAGTCCAGGTGAAACACAGTGAGGATGCAGTAAGTTCTAAGATTTCTGGGACCATTTATTTCTGATGTCTGACCTTTAAATGGTAAAGGATGATGCCGGTGCTGAGGAGGTCGTCGTCGATGCCGATGAGGTGAGGCAGCTCGGAGTCCAGCACCACGCCGATGCCCTCTTTCCTCAGAGCGAGAGTCTCCTCCTGCAACATTTCAAAACTTCAGCCACAAATTCACAGAAAAAAAAAAAACATCTGAGAGGAAAAATAAAATCCAACAAGGTTTGGATGATGATCAATGCTTACTCGTACCTTGAGGATGTTCTGAGTCTCATTCCATTTGTTGGTCCACTCTTTGGTCAGCTCCAAGACCTGCAATCAGGAGTCAGCAGAGAAACAGATACAGACAGTCAGCCTGTCTGGTTTCCTTCCTGTTGACAGTCACTGAGTAGCTGCTCTGAGCTTTAATGTTAATATAAACTTTGAGCTTTTTGTGACACCTGCTGTTAAAAAAAGCTTTTAACCATCACTGTGAGGACGACATGAGACTCACTCTGGCTTCATTCTGGTGCAGCTTCTCCTCCATACTCAGCGCGGTGGGAGAATCCAGCAGAGCAATCTGACAAAGAGATGCAGGCGATAAAACTAATGAGCTGTGAAGTCTGTGGTTCAGAAACAGGAAACCATCCACATTACAAATCTTTGGCTCTGACTTTACAGATGAGGGATACTAAACATCCGGGACTAAACAAGCACTTTGCAGATTTTTTTTTATAGTAGTTGAGTTTGTTTCTGTCGTTCTTTTAATCGCTACTGTAATTGGTATGTCTTCACAGGCTGTGGGCCAAAAGTGATGCTATTATCAGGTGTTACATCCCCGGGATAGCTGATTCACTCTGGCCTGTAATCACTCATCTTGAAACTGACACAAATAAAAGGTTAAGAGGAGGCTGCAAACAGAATTTAGTGATGAACTACTTCAAGTAATAAAGTCCTAATTTAAAGTAAGCAACAGTTTTAGTTGCTTCACTTTGTTTGGCATCATTGTAGAGTTTTTACCTCACAATATAAAGGCACCTTGGGAACACAGACAAGGCCTGCATGTCTGAAGGTCCTCAGTGATTCAGGTCATGGTAAGTCTGGAGTGCTTGAAAAGAAGGGAACTGGCTTCTTCACCTCTTCCCAGGTATTTAAGCCCTAGTTAAATTGTATATCTACACCTGAGGCAGTGGAGAGGGTCAGAAAACCACTACAGTGGGACCGCTCCTTACAAAACAGAACCAGCTTCACCCTGATCAGATCTGCACACTGTTAGACCTCCACCCTAAATCCACACATTTCAAATACAACCAGGGTTTCTACATAAAGAAGCATGGGTGGAGGAAGTAGAAAGTAAAGCCCTTGGCTCCTTCAGAGGAATGCTACCTAGTGACTGTTCAGATGCATGGATGACACCTGGATCAAAATCAAAACCCAAGCAGAAGTCTTTACTGAGCACATCAGTGCAGTTGACAAAAACATCAAGTTGACCTGTTTTCAGGGGAAGCTCTTCAATAACTTTACTTTCATTTATTTGGAAGTGTTGTAAATCGCTGCATGCAGCGGAGGACGAGCTGGAGGAGCATTCACAGATTTCAGGAGTCTTTTCTTTTCTTAGGAGTCAAAGTAATAAATGACTCGGCTCAAACCTGCAGCCTTCTGGCGAAAGTGCAACCTAGATAGTGACACTCTTTAAACGATGACCTGCATCTGAAGCTGCTGCATAAAGGTTAAGGACACCTGCATCATTCTCTGTGTTTAATATTTCTTTTTAATACATATGAAGTTTTTGTTATGAAGTATAAGCAGTTGCTCATAAACCCAGGCTTAGATTCATTGTTGGACTTTTAATCCAGTAACTTTTACTCAGAGTACGGTTTAACTGACTGATTGGTTCGCTTATTGATTCAGACAAATAAATGTGTTTTCATAATCACTGACATTCATTTGGATTTTTACCTCTGCTTTGGCTCTGCAGAATAACAGAAGCCGCACAGAGCCCACATTTCTCATTATTAAAGGCAGCGAGAAAGACGATGTGAGTGGCACCCCCTGTAGTCCAGGACAATAACTGCCATGTCTGTAGTTTTTACCTGGTTGCCCTGAACCAGCAGAGCTTTGAGCCGAGCTATTTCAGCCCGCAGTTCTCTGATCAGCCTGACATTGGCATCCTCGTTGATGGTTGGCTTGTTGATGATGTTCTTGGCTCGGTTGGCGTAGCGCAGAGTGCTGAGCGTCTCACCGTAATTCACATCAGCAGGAGAAATGGCTGAAAGGAAAGAAAGAGGTTTCATTTCTCTCGCATTCAATTCTCTGATGCCTGAAGATCCATTTATTGTGTGTTGTTTCTGCTCACTGGCGATCATGATGGTCTTGGAGTTTCCGCCCAGGCTGTCCTTCAGCAGCCATGTCAGCACAGAGTCTCTGTAGGGAACAAACACCGACTTCCTCTTGAGGTTGGTGTTCGCACCGCCCTGCGCCATGTCGGCTGAAATGACAGAAACAGAGCCCCGATTTTTATTCCATCTCTGGAAAAAAAAGACTTAAGTCCCTGAACATAAATAGAAAATTACAGAGATTAAAGTGGTAAATTAAAAAGATATTTAAATATAAAATATGAATCATTTTCCTTGCAGAAATTGAAGCTGTAGAAACATCAGAAAATTATTAGGAATAAACTCTGTGTTCAGACCTCTCGCTTCCTCTCTACTCTGTAATTTATTATTTTTACTGGCAGCTCTGACTGACAGCTCTGGCCCTTTTCAGATGAGCTTGCTTACAGCTGGATGATGGACAGCTGTTTGACTCAGCTGTTTCTGGCTCCTGAAAACAAACTCACAAACTTCCCAAAAACATCTCAGATTATCCGTTCCTGACCTAAAGCAGAGATGACGTTGCCCAGAGTGACCAGCGACTTGTTAATATTTCCCCCCTCCTTCAGTCGGACGCCGGTGGCTCCAGTGGCGTCGGCTCGCTCGCTGCCGGCCAGGTCGACCAGGTGGATCTTACTGATGGTTTCGCTGGGCATCTCAGCATCAAACTTTGCCTAAAGGGGAGATTTATATGTTTTAGACAAGAAATTAAAAAAAAAAATCCTCATTATCAAATCATTTGTTTCAGTTATAAAACACACTGAGCTGTCTTTGGGATTAGAGATGGTCAGACAAACCATCTCTAATCCTCTTAAGAAGAATCTGGAAACAACAAATATTCTGAATTTCTGCAGTTTTCTGTAGATCAGTGGTAGGGGATGTTAAGCAGTAAGACACAACTCTAAATCATTCACTCAGTAGTGCAGCAGATAACTTAAGACTGCAGGGAAATCATTCACAGAAAGATGCAAGTACCAAAACTGGTACAAAAAATCTTTCATGGCTATTTTTTAAATTTTTTTTTTTTTTTTGATAAAGCTCAATAGCCATGTGAAAACTTGAGATGGCTGTGAGAAAGTAGATAAAATAAACTAGAGTCGCTCCAGAAAGTTGATTCTGTTCACTGGGACGTAGCAGAAGTGTTTGTGACTTCAGTCGCTTGGACGAGTGACAAAACAAATTATTTGCATGCTTTGTTTCAGTCACACCTTCTGGACAAAGCCCTCATTCTCCTCACTGGTTACCCTGTTCCTGTGTTAATGGAGACTCTAGTTTTAGAGGCACCATAAACACGGGAATGACCTTCTGACCTGTTCAGAAGGTCAGTAATATGAAGGCAACATAATTTCATACTCAACTGTACGAGTTCTCTCTTTGCACACAGTGTTCTGACTGTATTCTGTGACCACAGTGGGCAGATATCTTGCTGCTGCTGCCTCACTCTGTCAAACCCTGAGGCATCGGTCTGTGTTTGCATAGTGTATGTGTGTGAGCATTAAAGGTGTGTCTGTGTGCGCCTGCAGTGTAAAAAGTACTCTGACTGCCAGGTGAGAGTAACAAAGCGCTTCAGTCTATTCATCGTGGCCTAAACTGGAGAAGCCTGAACACAGAGAACACCAGCTAACATTACAAACTTGGTAATGCAGTTTGATCAGTTACATGAGTCAGCCACAGCGGTGCGTCGGTCGCCTCGCAGCTGGAAGGTTCTGGGTTCAAAGACCTGCTCGTCAGGCTAACTTGTAATGTGGCTGCTGGTGTGACGGCTCGCTCCATATCAGCTGTACTGTGCCAGCACAAGAGAGCCAAGCGGGGCTAAAGGAGTCCATGAAATTCAGTGAACTGAACTGACACTGAGTGAACCCAGCTGTAAGCATCATAGCGCTATCAAAGGGGTCAAAGGGTAATCCATCAACCTGCACAGCACTCTGCAGCTACCATCAGAGCTTTGGAGCCACATGTAACATGTGTCACTGCTTTTATATCACTTTAATTGAAACAAAGTTACTAATTTGAATCATCTACAGTCAAAAGCATCTAAATCAAAGTAAAACCTCTGAGATGTATCCAGTGGTTGAAAAACTGCAGTAAAACAGCCGCTTCCTGATGGAACTCATGGAAAACTGGAAAATTTAGATTGAAGCAGCTTATGGGATTTTTGAAATGAAACCCTCCAGAAGGACAAACGTGCAAACTCTGATGCTGGTATCCACTTTTAAAAGATGCTGTAGCTTCAATTACCTGCTGCCCTGCAAAGAAAATACCAGTCATAGATAATAATCACAGCAGGAAGTGTAAAAGAACAGAAATGTCTCCATTTGGAGCGATGAAGCTCTTTTCTCCAAGTAAAAAAACAAAACAACTCTGGTAACCTCTACCTCCAAAAAAATCATGATGTCGCCATAAAGTCAGAGATTCAAAATAAACCAACAGCAACAGCATGTGCAGCCTGAGCTGTTAATACACTCAGTTCATTATTAGAAACTGTGGGCACTGGGACAGCAGATATATGACAGGAAATTCGGGGGGGGGAAACCTGCATATTTTAAAACTTACTGGTAAAAACAATGAAGGGATTATTCAGTCATTACAGTATAACGCAGTGAGAGAGTTACACCTCTGGGGCGTCAGTCTGTGCCATTAGAAGCAGAAACCTTAAAGAAAGATTGGTCTGTGTTCCTGATGGATTCCTGGTTGGTGTATTTCCTCACTGTCCCCACAGTTGTACCGTAGCTGCAGATAACTGATTTCCCACAGGTCTTTTCTCCTTTGGTACTTTTGTGTCTTATATGTATTTAAATAAGTAACTTAAACTAAGCTGAGTCCGTCATGCTCTCATTTATTAATACTTCTTTATCTCGACAGGATGAAGTGTAACCTGTGACACGTCGCTGACCTGTGTGAAGTTGATGGTGAAGATGGCATGCGAGCGGCTGCTGACATCGTTCATGCCGGTGCTGGCGGTGGTGCGGTTGATGTTTCCGGCCTCCATCAGCTCCTCAACATCGCTGTAGTTCTGCACCAGGTGTTTGGACAGGTCTAAGGTCAGGAGGGTAAAAAAACAGGAGTAGTTCACATGAAGAGCTCAGAGAGGAAGGATCTTATCAAAGATCAGACTACAAGGATTCAAGTACGTCCAAACTGAATATATTCGAGATGGATGCAGTGAAGGAGGATGCTGAGATAGGGGGAGATGGAGGCAGATAATCCTCTGTGGCGCCCCCTAAAGGGAGCAGCTAAAAGAAGAATAACAACAACAACCCACTGCAACACCAAACATTTCGAATGCCTTTACATGGCGCCTCTCTGCAGATATGCAGAGTACTCTTACTGGTTGTTGCAGCACTTTAAGCATCATCGTAAAATGAGCTAATAAATTATACATAATTTATTAAAGATTTCTACTTTCAGAGGCTTCCAGAAGAGCAGCACCCACCCCCTGTACCAAATATTTTGCATATATAGTACAGTATATATATCACCTAGAGTGGCCCAGGACTGAAACCAGTTCTACCTGCTGCCTTCGTAGATTTACCTTCTACGTAGGGTCCATCTTTGGGGTGCTCCCTCACTCTCAGGTTGTAGGTCTGAGTGGACTTCCTCCTCAGCAGGTCTCTGACCCTCTCATTGTAGATCTCCAGGTAGCTGAGGGCACAAAAGCAAGCATGAAACGAGTCTTTCCAGCCTGTCAACCCCTTGTGCGGCTGAGCTGGACTCTCACCTGACTTCTGTGCGAAATGAAGCTTCGTCCCATCGAGTGGCCTCCGAGACACGACTGAACAAACCCTCACAGATCCTCGGGATCAGACCAGCGTCGCCCTAAATCAAGATGACAAATGTCACGCAAGCAAACGCATTAGACCATCATCCTGTTCTCCAATGTGAAGAGAACCGATGTTCAGTAGCAGAACATCAAAGGAAGAACCAAGAAAGCACGGAGAACATCTCAATAACTTTCTTCAAAAAAATCCAGAGACACTGCCGTCAGTCTTTCAGTATCCACCTCTGCATCATTCTTAAATTCTTTGCCAGTTCCAAACTTTCTCATCCATTATTCTTTGTCCTTTCTTCCTTTTCTGGTTCCTCTTAATTTTCACTCCATTCTTTCTTTCTTGCTCACATCTTTTTAATCTTCATATCGAATCTCCTCGCTCCTTGTCTGTTTTTACCTTCCTGTCAACTTTACATAACTCTCACCTTTCTCACTCCTTTATGCCCCCTGCTCTCCTCTTTCCTTCTTCCCTTTCTTCCTTGTTTCTCTTCTTTCTTTCCTTCATCTTCTTCACCACCTTCCTTCTCTTTTATGTACTGAAAATGTTAATTTGATGATCTCTGAGCTGCCCTGTGGCATGGTGCTCCATCATGCTGGATGGACAGATGCGCAGACCGTCACCTGACAGGTTATTCAGGGCATTTTTAAGTGTGATCAGTCCTGAAACAGCAGAATCCCAGAAACTGATCAGCTCTGATGAGACAGGAATGGATCTCCATCCATCAGCATTTGGCCCAGATATCCAGTAGACGTTATGCAGAAGAAGGATCAACACTGACTCTCTGCATACATTTGATTTATGGGCCAATAAAAGTATGAAATTCTTACGTAACAGACACAAAGACAGGAGGCCGAGCTGAAGATGATGAAGATCTTCACTGGGAGTGAGCAGGATGGACAGGATTACAAATGAGTCCATCAGCTCAGAGTCAGAGAGGCTGAGATGGTTTGGACATGTGCAGAGGAGGGAGGGTGGATATAATGGAGCGACAGGCAGGAGGAAAAGAGGAAGACCTCAGAGGAGGTTCATAGATGCAGTGAAGGAGGACATGCAGAGGGTTGGAGTGACAGGAGGATGCTGAGATAGGGGGAGATGGGAGCAGCCGAAAGAAGAAGAAATGCTCGCGATTGGTCTTCATTATAAATCACAGAAAGATGTAAAAAAATAATCTCAATAAAAATTGAAGCAGCAAAGTGCCAAAAACACAAAACCTTTTCCACTAACAAACTTTTGGCCATGACTGTACGCAGAAATAATCCAGCAATTATC
Source organism: Pterophyllum scalare (assembly GCA_024447675.2). Taxonomy (NCBI): domain Eukaryota; kingdom Metazoa; phylum Chordata; class Actinopteri; order Cichliformes; family Cichlidae; genus Pterophyllum; species Pterophyllum scalare. The sequence continues at coordinate 51,675 of JAMQGT020012067.1, read as the reverse complement.
CAATCAACACCAACTACATCTGCCATGGCGTCCACCGATTCACTGTTTAAATCATTTTTAAGCAAAATACATGAAGTTTGTTAGATCAGTCTGGAGAATATTGAAGAGAATAACCCAACATGTTGGTTTGGAACTTTAATTAGCAGACAAACACCTCAGCAGGCAGATTCAGGCTCCAGCATGGATGTACTGTCCTGCTCAAGCAGCCCTCAGCAGGGTCGATAAACTCTTCACCTTCATATCTGTTTCCTGCCTCCTGTGTTTACCATCAGTGCAGCTCAGTCAATAAAAGACGAGTATTTCCTCTCGGTCACGTCTCAGCACATCAGTGTAATCTGAGAGCAACCAGACGGCTGCAGCTTTTATTGACAGCAGCTCCTTATGCATCTGTGAGAGCAGATAAGGCTGAAGGAAAATAAAGACAGACCTGTTATGTAAAAAGAGGTAGATCATGATCTTTGAACCTTCAGAGGTGCTCTGTTTTGTTTTTTTGTACCTCAGGAGCTGTGGGGGCTGTGATGAGGAGGGTGAGCTGATTTTAATGTTTTAGCCTTTACGTCTAAGCAAATACACTCAGTGTGTGGAGAAGATTCAAAACAACACGTAGAGTTTCAGTTAGTGAAAAAACACAAACCAGCATCAGCCACATTAAAAACCAGCTGACCCGTGCTGCTCCTTTCACGCTCCATGTTTGTATCCTTTGCCTGAGCAGCTTTGCATGAATAACAGTTCAGAGCAATCGTTGACCTCACACTGGGCTCCTCTACCTGAAATAAGCCATTTTAGCTCCTCCCACTTTAAGGTGACTTTCCTCTGATTGGCTGCCCCTCACAAACAGAAGGTTTTAACAGTAGATGGGTGGAGCCAGAGATTTCTTAGTAACAACACTGGCTGATAAACTAACACACCCTCTAATCCACATTTGGTCACTTCTGGGTTAAGAGTGCAGGCAGGGTGGAGTCGGTGGACGCGAGTGTCAGGGGTGATCTGTGATAGAAGGAGAGCAGCCAGAGTAAAAAGTAAGGTTTACAGGATGTTAGTGAGACCTGCTGGATGAATGGTTTGGAGATGGTGGCACTGACACAAAGACAGGAGTCCGAGCTGAAGATGATGAAGATCTTCACTGGGAGTGAGAAGGATGGACGGGATTAGAAATGAGTCCATCAGATCAGACTCAGAGAGACTGCGATGGTTTGGATATGCGCAGAGGAGGGAGGGTGGGTGGATATACTGGAGCTGGAGCTGCAGGCAGGAGGAAAAGAGGAAGACTTCAGAGGAGATTCATGGATGAAGGAGGACATGCACAGGTTTGGAGTGAGAGAGGAGGATGCTGGGATCATGGGAGATGGAGGCGGGAGATCCACTGTTGCGCCCCCTAAAGGGAGCAGCCGAAAGAAGAAAAGGGGAAGAATGGCAGCAGCCAAAACACTAACACTGGAACTTAAAACCACCGAAGGCCAAGTCATGTTTTCACCCTTTTCCCCCTTAGTGTGGTTAACAGCTCCCCACAAATACATTAGCTCTACTGCAAAGGACCACTGAGCTTGGAGCAGAGAGCCACAGACAGTGCGGGAAAATTAAACTCACTACACGCTAATTCTAACAGGCATGCTGAGCAGCAGCCCGTCACCCTCTCAGCTCTGTCCTGAGGAATTTAGTCTCGTTATCTCTCAGCTCTGCTTTCCCTGGCTGTCATTTAAAACGAGATAAGGCGGGTTGAAGTCAGCTGACGGAGTCTTCATTGATGACTTCCGTGCGGTCGCTGAACTGACGATCAATATTATTATCGTTTCTCCAGAGAAGGAAGACAGGCCGACTCTCACCGGTGCTCCCATCATGGTGTAGGACTTCCCGGAGCCCGTCTGACCGTAGGCGAAGACACAGGCGTTGTAGCCCTCGAACGCCGCCTTCAGCACATCGGAGCCCAAATCTTTGAAGACCTGTAAGTGAAAGAGGATAAACAGGGTTTTGTTTCTGTTTTGTGACGTCACAGGGGTGGGGTCCATGTGATGAATCAGAGATCACATGCTGCTTCAGCCGAAAACTGTGACCCGCTCACCTTTTCCTGAGAGACGAAGGCGGTGCTCTTGCAGTCCATCGAGTCGTAGGAGAAGTCATATGTGAAGGTTTTGGTGTGCTCCCTCATCGAGTCTCCGAGGACGCCATCTGGAATCTGAATCAATCACAACACAGAGGTTATAAACTGAGTTGTGACTCCCACTTTCCAGCCCGGCTGAGAAGTAATGAAGTTACCTTCAGGTTGGTGATGGAGGTTTTGGTTCCTTCCATCTTGATGATGCATTTTGCGGTCAGATCCTTCTCCCTGAAAAACACCACAGAGCTTCAGGAAAGGTTTCTCTCCTTTCTGGGTAAACGAGAAACTGATTTACCTTCAATAAAATTGATGCCAATGGCAACCTCATCAGGCAGCCATTACCATAGTTACACAGATGATACACAGCTGTATGTTTATTTTGTGCTTAACATTAACAGATGAAGGCAACGTGGCCCTATAAACCAAACAGTCTGCTTATTCAAAACTTAGGGACACTGGTGAAAGAGTCAAAGCTCTCTGAGTTATTTTGGAGTCTGAGCCACACTGACTTCATCACCAAGACAGTCTTTTCCCATCTCAGGATTAGTGCAGCGATACGAACCCTCCTGACTCACCATGACGCTGAAAAACCTTCAAGCTTCCATGTGTAGCACACACTGGATTACTGCAGCAGTCTGCATCTGGACTTCCTAAGAAGGCTCTCAGCAGACTGCAGCTTATCCAGAGCTCTGCTGCAAGGTCATGAAAACCAGTAACAGGGAGCACATCAGTCCAGTCCTGGCAGAGCTACACTGGCTTCCAGTACAGAACTGAAAATACTCTTACTTGCATATAAAATCTTGCAATGATCTGGGACCATCTTCTCCCAGCTGACCTCAAAAAATGAACCTGTTTAATCTGGCATTTAATCAGCATTTCCACTTAATACTAATAACACAAAGCTGCAGGATCAAAGTTTCTGTGGAACAGACGCTGCCGAGGCCACAACAGCAGCTCGACTCCTTCTTTGAAACAGCCGAGCTAATAAAACTGAAGCTGCTGTCCATAAACTGCACGTGACCGAACCGCATGTTTGCTTTGCAGACTCTGCCGTCTCCACCCTCATTTATTCTCCGGCTCCCTGTGAAGTCTCACTCAGGTGTGTTTAATGAGAGTCCATGGCAGGTTGCGCAACTGTTTGCTCCCACACTGAGATGGTCACATGACTGAGGACAGCGTCAACACAAAAACACCAGAGCAAGGCCAAAAAAGAAAAAAAAAGAAAAAGGGGAGCTTAAGCCTGGAAAACGTTTGATTTAACAAGCAGGGCGGTAATTTTACGTGTCAAACACAAAGACTGAGAGAAAGTTTCATCCAGCTTTCAGCATATTTCTGTCTGAGGGTTCTGGCTTTAATTTGCACTCGTGCCCTCAGGCTTTTATTATTTTGTACAGTCATCATTTTCATCTTACTGCAATTTTATTTTATTCTCAATCTAATTAAACGTTCACATCACAACAGTAAAAAGTTAAAAATATATTTGGCTTATTTTCACAGGAAATTGAAACAATAATAATCTCTTATTTCTACTTTAATCTCAGTTTGAACCACTAAAAATGATCAAATCAAACCGAGGATAAACAAAGAGATCGATCCCACAGCATTAAAGCAGATACATGAATTATTAATGAACTCACTCATTCAATTAAAAAATGTAAATCCATACTCAGTGGTGCAACATGACTGAATAAGTCATCAACTATGTGCAGATCAGACAAAGGTTTTTAATTTGCTTGAACTCTAATTAATACTGACTTAAGGCAGCAGCTTCCAATCTGCAGCAGACACACTGAAGTAAACCTAATGAGCACCGGGGCCCCTGAAGACCCCCAACATTAACGCCAGTGCACCCACAAACCTGCACCACAAAACAAGTAACAAGTTCAGCAAAGTCACAGTCGCTTCAATTAGACCTAAAACCCAAGTCAGGATCACGATGGTGGTTATCAACTTTGTCAGGATTTCAGGGGTAAGGGGGGGGCAGGGTCTTCTTCGGCACAGCATGGATACCCGACCCACCCTGAACTGCACTTGTTCACCCTCCTGACCTTAGGCAGGTGGTACAGGTGCATAAATGAGCCATCGGGACACTCACCTGCGCATAAAGGTGTGCAGCAGCTGTTCTGTAGTGAATGGCATCGCTTTGGCAAACGTGTGTCCCAGCTTCACGCTTTATTATTTCTAAAGTCCTTTTAAAATGTTTTACTGACTATTTTGCACTGAACAGAATAGTTCTCAGAATCTTGCTGTATATTTCTAATGTACCTCGGCAATAAAGGCTTATTATTATTGGAGTTTATGAAGAAGAGCAGCTCAGGTAGAGATGTATGACATCAGGGTCTTTCTGGCTGTGTTAGCTCTAAGCTGCAGGTGCCTCATAACTGCAAAAGCTCTCTGAAGCCTGCGCTGTACCCTAATGCGCACAACGCAGAACCGACAGCTGTGATTGGCCCATTTCATCCTACGCATTTCCTGCTGCTTCTTCTGTCCCATTTTTCAACTCGACTGGAAGAGCGAGACCCTGAGCCAGCTGATGCTTTGGCTTTGAAACTGCAGAGCGCTGCAGAGACCCACACAGGTGTAAATCCTGGCAAAGGTGTCAGCTGTGCAGGCTCTGCATGGATTCAACGCACATGCCTCACATCACAGAGCTCGATGCATTTCTCCGGTCATTTCTAACCTTTTGAAGCTTTTTATCCTTTGAGCACCAGAATAACAACTGCAGGCGCTACACAGCATTAACAGCTCTACAATCATCATCATTCATTAACAAAAACACATCAATTTACTGTCAGTAACACAACATTCAGAGACTCATCATGCAGACACAAACCACTGACAGGCTGCACGCGGCTCATCCGGCCATGAGTCACACACAATCAAAAACTTGTTTCAAACTAAAAATGACCGAATTCACGTTTTTTTTTATCCCCCAAATTTGAGCCAGAAATGAATTGAGTGTAACATCCACCCACAGAAACTCATAAATAATAATGTGCTTTACTATTTTCCAGCTTCCTTGTAAAAGAGTAAATTCCTGGATAACAACAGAAATGATATTTTAGCATTAAAATATCACTTTGATTGAAGAGCTTGTGCACACTGGTGGATTAACCATTACATAAAGAATGATTTGGGTAGTTACTGCACTGCTAACTTGGGGCAGTTGCAGCATAAACCTCACACTGGGTGGTGGTCTAATACATAATATTTTAATTAGTGGGAGCTTTAACACTGCTCAGAGAAAACTGAAGCCACCTGAACACATTTAATACTGCTGTGACCAAGAAAAGAGGTGAAAAACACTTCGGTTGATGACGAGGCTGAAGATTTTGGTTTTGAATAAACAGAAAATCACTGCAATTCTGTCACTTCCTGTTTCTAAAGGACTCTGCGGTCTGAGAGGATGGGTGAGAATATTTCAACAATGGGAAGTCAGAGTTTATGTTGTGCGCCTCAGGGCCTGCATTAAATCCCTCCTGTGTGTCTTTGTGATCTTTCAATGAGGAGTCAGAAAGGTGTGGATAATTTTCTCACCCCACCCTTTTACCCCCATACAAAAATCATGCAAAGCTACAGACTGAAAATATGAAGCTGGAACAATGACGGTCTGAAACTCAGCGTGTGGGTACCAGGGGCGTCATATTTGACTATGACTAAATTAAAAATAATAGCTGTGAAAAACTAAAATACTTACAAATCTACTAAAACAAAAAACTCACAACTACAACCAAAACCAGCCAGAAAGGTTTCAGTTCAAAGCGACATGAATGACGCTGCTGTGGGACTGAAAACTGAAAGAAGGCTGTGCACCTACAACCGGAAAATATAAACAACATACAGGAAATCAAATCTGGTCAAATCTGCCCGCACAAACCCACAGGAGGAGGATTTGGTACATTTATTACGACTGAGGTTTCATAATCAGAATAACTCGAACTAATAGCACAAGGAGTCAGTACCAAGGTTACTACAGTCACCTAAACTAAACTGACGCTAGCTGTAACAAAGGAAGATAATAATAATAATAATAATAATAATAATAATAATAATAATAATAACAACAACAACAACAATAGGCTTCAGGCAAACAAAAAGCAAACCAGACTTTGGTTTGATCTGTCAAACATCCTGATGAGCATCCGGTGAGGCTGAGGTGTCTGTGAGACTTATGATCATAATCTAAAACTAAACTAAAAAATAAACCTGGACATCAACAAGAAATAAACAAATACCTGCTGATGACCCAGACTGGGGTGGCCCTGACTCCTAAAATCAGAATAAATTATAATAAACTTACTCACATTTTATCCTGAACATATACACAGAAAACGTTAAACTTTACAAACTCTTTACAAATTTTACAAACTCTGACACAGACGGATGTGATGCGAGGTACACCTGAGGGCACCTGGGGGCTAATGAGGGCACCTGGGGGTTGCCGATAGCCACTAATGAGCCACTTTTCTCCCTCTGATCTCTGTGCAAACTCCTCCAGCTGAACCCGTGGAGCCTCTCAGGTACAAACAGGTGAGGGATGATGTCAGCAGCTCAGAGGCTGTCAGCCACTGTGACCCGCTTCATGCCGCCTTTAGAGCCGCAGTTTAACTACCAGCCTCTAACCCGCTCATTGAGCATCAATGAATGACCGCGAACGGGCTTTAAAGTGACTCACACAGCCGCGCTTCAGCCGTCACTCACCGCCTGTTCATGGGCCGGACCCGCACAGCCACCCGGACCGATGCCATGGCTCATCCCGCTGCTGTCCGTCCGGTCCGCGGAGCCTCAGGAGAGAAAGCCGCGGAGAGGAGCCGCTTTATGGCCGCTATTGGCTAACGGGCGAGCAGGAGCCGCGGCGGGATAAACAGGGCAAAAGTCGCGCAGATAACAGCGGACTGCGGGAGGAAGGTCCAAAGTACACAGACGGAGGACGGGGTGGGAGCAGAGAGGGTCCCGGGAGGGGGTGGATGCTACCAGGGTCCGCTGACACCGACTCGCTGCCCCGCTGCGGACCGGCTCAGACCCACTGTTAGCGGTAGCTATTAGCCTGTTAGCCGGCATCAGCCGATAAAAACATCAAGAGGTATGGAAGCCAGGAGCGGACACAACTCTCCAAAAAATTATGTGAAAGATGGATGTCACTTTTAATGTATAGAAGAGAGGGTTTATTAAAACGAATGTATTTATATTTTGTAAAACCAAGGATAAAAGGAATACGAGGATATGCAAGATTTCTATGTACATTTATATTTTAATCTTTATTTATTTTTTATTTATTACCAAGCCACAGGGTGGGGAGCACAGCATTAGAAATGAGTCCATCAGATCAGAATGGATGCAGTGAAGGAGGACATGCAGAGGGTTGGAGCGCCAGAGGAGGATGCTGTGATAGGGGGAGATGGAGGGAGCAGCAGAAAGAAGAAGAAGCTTTATTTTTTATTTATGAAGAAAAGGGAATAGCTGTGGACCACAGTAATTATCAAAGACTGGAACATATAAACAGCATATTTACAGATATTTATGAGGATGTCTTGTTGCATATTTCATACAGTGAAGGAATGAAGGAATGTGGGTGTAGTGAGAAGTCAGTTAATTTATGATAGATTGAAAGTTGGAAAAAATATAAACAATTAACTATGCAAAAAATATAATCATATTGCCAAAATAATGCATGTCTAATTATGCTATTTTTAATACAAATGTAGTCTTGATTATTATTATTATTATTTTGGAAGGATATTAATTCAAGTTTCAGTCAACAGAAACAGCTGATTAAAAATTATTTTTAAAAATAGATAACATTTAAAACCACCAGAAAACGTAACTCACAGTTTTTTAATTGACTGAAAATTAATCTACACACATCTATTCTTAAAGAAAAAACATGGTGGCTCACACAAATGAAGGGTGGAGAAAAATGCAGAAATATGGAGACTTCAGGTTTGAATGTGCTGTGCTGGGTAATACTTGAAACAGTTTGGACTGGATGTGCTGAGACACTGAAGCTGCAGTTGTATCGGCTCATAAGTAACAGAAAAATCTGGTGAGGATAAACAGAAAAACATTGAAAACAAATTCATACTTGCAAAAATATGCACACACTAAATGTACAGATATGTGAAATTAAAGATTTCCCCTCATTATTCCTGAACTGTTCTGTTTTGTTGCTGAATTTTCTTTCAGAAATTTGTTTTTGTTTGAAGTATTTTTGGTATTTGTCCAGTTTCTTTTTTGATCTGGCTTGTCCCCAGCTTAGAAATAATCTGTATATCTGTTATTGTTGGTTTCATTAAAGTTCTTCAAGTTTAAAAAAAATAAACACCTGACTCACAGTCTCAGTTAGCTGACTACACTGACAGATTCAGACTGAATGTCCTCCATAAGAGCTGTAAGCTTGGTTTAGAGCTTTTAGGAGCTCTCAGATCCATTAGAGAAAATCAGCAGGCTGCAGTTCCCCTCCTGGCCTGCTGTTGGCAGTAGAGGGCAAATGTTTGTTAAAGCTGCAGCCGGCGCCGTAGCATTGTTTCCGGTAGCTACATGAGCGGCGTGAGCGCGGAGGAGGTGAGCTTCATATTCACCTAAAAACGTTTATCTGAGGCTGGTCTGACCGCGGTTTAGCTGAGGAGCAGGGCGGGCGACTGTTAAAGCTTACAGATGATGTTAGAAGGAAATCGTCGCTGGAAAAATAACTAACTAATAATTAGTTTGAGAGCTAGCTGGCTAACACATGCTAACATTAGCACAGAGAGACTGAAGCTTTTACCCGTAAACATCAGAAACGCTTTTTAGTTAAATGTAAACGATGATGTTGCTGCTGTGATCAGCTAGATCCAACTTCCCTCTTCTCTTCTCAGACTCCAAGATGGACATCAGGCCGAACCACACCATCTACATCAACAACATCAATGACAAGATCAAGAAGGAGGGTAGGTGCTCAGAGCCGGCAGCTGCGATCTTTATTCACCTGTACCAGCGATACATACACATGTACAACACCTGAGCAGAGCAGTGCTGACTGATCAGAGCAAGAGTTTTATTTTATTCATTCAGTCATTCATTTTGATTCATTTTTGTGTCGAAATGAATAGTTTATCCATCCATCCATTCTCTTCCGCTTATCCTCGTTTATGAATCGTTTAGCCCTTTAAAATTGATTTAGTAGGAAAAGGAAACCCTCGAGGTTAAATATCTCTTGGAAGAGAAAAGCAGCAGCGGGCTCAGTCTAACACACTAATAGTACACACAAATACACAAATTTACACACACGCACGCTACAACAAACAGCAGAGGCTGCTCTACGAAACAGGATTTGGGCTTATCCAGCTAACTTCAGGCTTAAGCCTGGGTTTCTGTACTGTGAAGGTGGATCATCTTACCGTAAATCACCATGGTAACTAGATTAGAGATCACTGGGTATGAAATCACCGCCTGAATAATCAGTTCTCCAGAAAACAGCATCATGGTTCCTGGAGGATCCCTCCGACCCCTGCAGGGAGCAGGAGGGTCTGAAGGTTTGAATAACATAGAAGTCTTTGTTTCCCTGATGAGCATCAGTACTTTTTTTTATAGCATTAATATGTGTTCCTAAAACAGCCAACCGAGATTTTCAACATTAATGAAATACTCAATTATAATCTACCAGATTCCCGCGCTTGTCTGACCAAAGTCTAGACTTTCAGTGCTTCTTTGCTTGTCCTCTCACACATACCACCGTGCTGCTTTCAGTCTGTATTGCCTTTTTAACCTCTTCATATTTTTTCTGTTGTGTAGTTTCATCTTCCTTTGAAAAGTCAGTCACCCTGCTGCCAGTACACTTATCAATAATTGTGATTGGTCAGGGTTCCGTTTTATTGGTATTTTTCTGACGTTTAAAAATTAAATATTTTGTTTTATAACACGTGATAATAAATTAAATTTCTTTCTGAATGTTTTTGCACGGATGTGGTTGCAGACTCTGTCCTCCTCCTCCTGACTGTCAGGTTCTCACTTTAATTCATTTGCCAGAAACACTAAAAGCTGATAGAAACGCTGTTTCTGCCTGCAGATATTGCAGTAATGTCATTATTGTCAATGATCTCTGATACATTTACAGCTCACCAGTCAGGGCTTTTGACATTTTGAAGTTTAGATATTTGATTAACTGATTAATCACCAGAAAAGGATTGCCAACCTGCACCGGGGCGTGAGAGCAGCGAAGCGTGCCTATGGTCAGAAAATCAACTCCCACTTCTCAGACACAAAAGACCTAAGACAGCTGTGGCAAGTCATCCAGTCAGTCACAGACTACAGGCCTGCTCCCCCACCGTGTGAGGACAACACAGACTTCCTCAACTCACTTAACACCTTCTTTAGCCGGTTTGAAGAAGACAACACAACAACACCCACAAAAGCCCCCATAAGCCAAGACAACATAACACTTAAACTGGACCCAGCAGACAATATACCCGGGCTTGTGCTCAGAGACTGTGCAGACTCACTCACTGACGTCCTCACAGACATCTACAACATCTCTCTGAACCAAGCCACCATACCAGCAAGCTTCAAAGCTACCACCATTGTACCACTACCAAAGAAGTCACCAGCATCATCACTAAACGATTACAGACCCAATGCACTCACTCCCATCATGATGAAGTGCTTTGAAAGACTGGTAAATGCTCACTTAACATCCATCCTCCCCCCTACTCTTGATCCATATCAATTCGCCTACCGCCCCAAGCGCTCCACTGATGACGCCATAGCAACAGCACTCCACCTCTGCCTGGCTCATCTGGAACATAAAAACAGTCACGCACGGATGCTGTTCATTGACTTCAGCGCCGCGTTCAACATCGTCATCCCCCAACATCTGGTGGACAAGCTGAGTAAAATAGGCATCAACACTTCACTGTGCAACTGGCTGCTGGACTTTCTCACAAACAGACCACAGACAGTCAGAGTTGGTAACAACTCCTCAGCGACCACCATCATAAACACCAGGGTGCCGCAAGGATGTGTGCTATCTCCCCTGCTGTTCACGCTGATGACCCACAACTGCTGTGCCAGATTCGAAACGAATCACATCATCAAATTCGCCGATGACACAACAGTGGTGGGCCTCATCAGAGACAACGATGACTCAGCATACAGAGAGGAGGTACAGCAACTCATCAGCTGGTGTGAGAAGAACAACCTGCGTCTCAACGTCAACAAAACAAAAGAAATAACTGTGGACTTCAGGAAAGAATGACAAATACACACCCCACTCATCATCAATGGCAGTGCTGTGGAGTCTGTGAAAAGCACAAAGTTCCTGGGAGTGCACGTCACAGATGACCTCACATGGGCTACTAACACCACCGCCCTGGTCAAAAAGGCACAGACACGCCTCCACTTCCTACGGAGGATGAGAAGGGCTGACCTCCCCACACCTGCACTCACCACCTTCTACAGGGGTGCCATTGAGAGCATCCTGACCAGCAGCCTCTCTGTCTGGCATGGCAGCTGTCTAGCTGCAGACAAGAAGGCACTACAGAGGGTGGTGAGGACTGCAGAAAAGATCATCAGATCAACCTTACCAGCCATCCAGGATCTGTACACCTCACACTGCTTCAAGAGAGCAACGAACATCATCAAAGATCCCACACACCCAGCACACAAACTGTTCTCACTGCTCCCATCAGGGAAGCGCTACTGTAGCCTGCGATCCCGTACTACCAGACTAGGAAACAGTTTCTTTCCACAAGCCATCAGACTCATCAACACACTGTTGAAAACTACATGAGCATTCAAAGACACTAATGAACATTCCATGCATATTTCATTCACTGTGCCTCTTGCACTTTACCCTTGCACCTTACATATTGCATCCAAAATACTTGAAAACATAACCTATATGACAACTGATTGTTCCTTCTGCTGCTATGTGTATGTATGTATGTGTGTGTATTTATTGTCTAGTGTTTTAGTCTTTTTACTGCACAGTGTGTGTGTGTGTGTATTTATTGTACAAGGTTGTATTACTATGTTAGTGATTTGTCATTATGTTAGTTTGCACTGCAGTGTGTGTGTGGACTGAGTGAGTGAGTGATTATGATCAATGTCCTATCTGCATGTTTAGTTAACTGCACATTGGAGACTGGTCAAACCTAATTTCAAACTTCTGTGTTAACCTTGTTACATAGATTTTTGACAATAAAGTACATTCTTCTTCTTCTTCTTCATACCAACAGCCTGTCCATGAAAAGAAGATGAACTGCTGTGATGATGTGTGTCGTTCTTGTCTTTCTCCCACAGAGCTTAAGCGCTCGCTCTACGCGCTCTTCTCCCAGTTCGGTCAGGTCATTGATATCGTGGCCATGAAGACAATGAAGATGAGAGGACAGGCCTTTGTCATCTTCAAAGAGCTCGCTGCCGCCACCAACGCACTGAGGCAACTGCAGGGCTTCCCCTTCTACAACAAGCCCATGGTAGGCCTCACACCATCATCGCCACCTTCCTTCGTCTGTTAGCAGCTGCAACTTTAACTTGTGTCTGTTTTTCAGAGGATACAGTACGCAAAGACCGACTCTGAGGTCATCACCAAGGCGAAAGGCTCGTACGGCGACAAGGAGAAGAAGAAGAAGGAGAAGAAGAAGCCTCAAGAGCTGGCGGCCAACGTCAACAAGAAACCGGCAGCGGTGAGCGAAGCTTCTGTCAGCGGCAGAGTGTCAGATTAGAGACGTTGCTTATTCTCTCCTTTGTCAGACCTTTAAAAGTCTGAATCAAGCTACAGTAATCAGAATGGGTTGAAGTGGACTTTATATTTAGGACATTTTCACCTCTTGACCTGCTGTCAGACAGGATGTGAAGTCATTACTGTCTACACACTCCATTCACAAAAACAGGGATTTTACTTCACAGTGTTCCGTGTTTTTAAAGTACAATTTTGGTGTTTTGAACCAACATTTGAACATTTTAAAGCAAAAACATCACCAAAGAGACAAACAAGCCCAGTTTCCTGTGAGGCAGAAATTTGGGGGTGACTGGCTCAGGAGGTAGAGCAGTGTCATCTACTAATTGGAAGGTTGGTGGTTCGATTCCTGGCTGCTCCTGTCTGCATGCCAAAGTATCCTTGGGTAAGATACTGAACCCTGAGTTGCTCCCGATGTATTCATAGGAGCGTGAATATGTGTGAAGGTTAGATAGAAAGCACTCGGATGTAGAAAAAAGTGTGACTGCAAATGCGCTCTTTGAGCGATCAGCTAGAGTAGAAAAGTGCCATTTACCTGCTTCTGTTACACAGCCTGGCGGCTCTGAAGCGAGCAATTTCTCTCAGCGTGTTGTTTCCACAAATCACCACATCTTTATTTCATTGTTCAACATTAAAGGTACATTTTAAAAAATTTAACAAACTATCACCACCAGGGGGCGGTGTTTCCTTTTATTGTTTAGTGGAGCAATGAAGATTGGCAGGAAAATGGAGGGAGAGAGAAGGCAGGAAACCCAGCAAAGGGTAACGAGTCGGACTTGAACCCAAGCCAGTGCATTCTGGCCATGTGGCACGTGGTCAGCTGCTCACCCACTTTTAAACCGGGGCGCACATCGAGTGATGCTGCTGTGATGAATATCAGGGGATGGCTAAAAGAAGCTTTTATTATTATTCAAAATGCTATTTGTTATTCATGGTGTCCCCCTCCATGCTGTCTGAGGGCAAGATGATGAGAGGGAGCGTAGGAGCGGGGCTTGTGTGCAAGTACAGTAAGATCTGCAATCACTGCACTGTTTTACCTAGATGTTTTCTATGACCACCAGAATATCAACCAAAACCAAATGTCACTCAGTGCCAACATGATCTTGGGCCATATTTAGTCATTATAATGTTTTTATGATATTTCACTCCTTTGTGAAAACTGATATTAAATATTAATCTGGAGATACACAGTATCAATCTGTGTGTCCAAACTTTTGACTGGTACTGTACTTCAGATCCACATTTACATCCCAAGTTAAAAAACCCTCCGTATGTCCTACACGTGAAATTATTCAGCGAATCCACTGATGTGTCATTTATGATTGATCAGAATGTATTTTCCAAACAATAAAAAAGTAATTTTCCTGCATGACTTTGTTCAGGTGCTCCTTGGCTGCTGTAAATGCTGTCTCAGGTGTAGAACTGTGCCTGTGTGGCCTCAGTGAGTCTCAGAGATGAAGGATTGTGTGTTTCTGAGCTCGCTGAGGTCAGAACGCTGACGCGCTTCAGTCTGCCGGGAGCGCTGCCATTTCTGCTGTATTTTAGTTGTCTTTATTGGACTGTGAATATAAATCAGCCGCCTCATTTCAGACTAAATCAGCAAACGCCGCACGTGGAAACAGCCAATCTCCTCCTCATCAGCTCCTCTAACAAGGTTTCTGACAGGAAATGGAAGCAGCAGAGCTGAAGGCTGATGTCAAACAGGTTTAAACCAGGATCACTGCTGCTGTATTTTCTGTTCTGGTTCGATATCCTTCAACATTTAACAGTCTGTCAGCCGCCCACTGCACATTTCTCCTCTCATTGTTTGTAATTTTCCCGGCGCCGTTCCCAGTGAAGGTTTATTCCATTTCTGGCCCGACTGTCCCCGTCATTCCTCTGAAAAAATCCCCATTAGACATCTGGAAATAAAACTCGTAAAGCTCCTCGGTTTGTCAACTCCTCTATCTTTTTGTTTGCAGGGAGCGGCCCCGCCTGTGCACACACCTGCAGTGCAGGTAAGCTCCGCTAAAACAGATAAGAACATTTTTATACACTCGTCTCTGTCCAGTTATTCCAAAGGAACCACAAACCCTTTTGAGCTTTTGGAGGAAACAAAGTTCAGTGTTTGGAGAAATAAACAGAGAGGTAGTTAATAAAATACGGCCATTTGGGTTTGCTGTGGCTCAGGGGGTGGAGCGGGTCGTCTACCAGTCGGAAGGTCGGTAGTTTGATCCTCGTCTCCTCCAGATCGCATACTGAATAAATGATATTTCTCATCATTGTAAATGAAGCATCTTCATGGCAGTCCAGTTTCAGTGGTCCGATTCAGCCCTTTAGTCTGTGATCAGGTACTGATCCAGGTCTCGTTCTCTTCTCAGGTTCCAGATAACCCTCCGAACTACATCCTGTTCCTCAGTAACCTTCCCGAGGAGACCAACGAGATGATGCTGTCCATGCTGTTCAACCAGTGAGTGCTGAGTTCACTGCGAGGACCGCTAGGTCCGCTTTCCTGTAGGGTCATTGAAGGCAGCATGGAAGCTGCGGATGTTTAACGTCAGGAGTCACTTTCACAAAGATCACAGCAGATCCAGTTTCTCATCTCCCGACTGCGTCCCTGAGAATTTCCCCCAAAGCTGCCGTTGGTGCTGCGTTTGATCATTTAGTGAATCAGTTTTTAAGGTCACAGCAGTTTTAATGTCACATGCCTGACATCACCGCCCCTTCAGGATGGAGTGATGAGGGTGAAACACCGGGGGGCGCTAGGGTTTTTCTGTAGAACCTCTTACAGTAACAGCAGGTGTGAAATATCTGCAGAATACGAGCTTTACGTCGACACGTGTCCGTTACTTTAATCCATGAAATGGAGGCGAGAGGGAAGATGTACCCCTCGTTTCTTAAGCCTCTGTCAGCATTTTGGCTGCTGCCATGTTGTCTGGTCACCATTTAATTTATTGGTGTATCTCTACTTCCTGATTTATTGATTTTCGTTTACTGATTTTTACAGAAACTCTGCATTTAGAGGAAAAAAAAACATTCTGTAGGTTTGAGAGTTTGTACAACAGAGAAATTTAAAAAGTAGTTTGATTTCTGAGTGTTGCTTTAAAGGTGCCTCGTACAAACCCTGAACTGGAACACACTGGTTTTCAGTTCCACCTTTTAACCCTGAACTGGAACAGGTGGCAGCCCGGTTTGGCATCAGGCACTGATGTTTGTTCAAGAGACTGTTGAAATTTTCAGCTTTGTCTAAAGCTTTCAGGTTGGTGGTGCGTGCGATGGTGTAGCAGATTTCCTTCTACGGAGGACAAAAAGTGACTTGATTATAGACGTGCATAGATGGAGATATTTGTTTATGTGCTGGAATAATTGAATCGATTTTTAATGTAATTTATGAATTCCAAAAAGGTTGGGACGCTGTGAAAAATGTAAATAAAACAGAATGCATTTATACATTTTAACCTTTATTAAATATGTATTTCAAGAGTTTGTAGTAAAATACAGAAATGGGTTAAATGGATGAATCCTGAGTAAACAGCCCATCACTGAATGCAAATGAATCTGTAGTTTTGGTCCTCTGCAGGTTTCCGGGCTTCAAAGAGGTGCGACTCGTCCCGGGGAAACACGACATCGCCTTCGTGGAGTTTGAAAGCGACACTCAGGCGGGCGTAGCAAAGGATGCGCTGCAGGGCTTCCGGATCACGGCGACCTGCGCCATGAAGATCACCTACGCCAAGAAATAGTCCCTGCGTCCAATCAGGGACGGGACACAGAGACTGAACTGGGGGGTGGAGTCTTTTTGTTTTTTGTTTTTTTAAGTATTGTATTTTCTTTCATTCACAGCTGAGAGAAATGCCTCAGGCCTGCTTCTTATTTTATAAAATAAAAGAATAAAATGATTTTTCATAAATGTCTCTCATGAGTTTTTACACACACTTAAATTTTCTCTCAGGTTCAGGTTACATCTCATCACCCACCAGTGTTGTAGTAAGACCACTTAACCCGAGACAAGACCAAGACCAGAGTGTATCGAGACCGAGACAAGACCAAGACCAGTGCCCCATGCCACATGACACAATAAAATGTGAAACACGATCAAAATCACTTCTCAGATTGATCTGAAAGATCCACATTCCCATAAAATCATCTAGATATTAAACACTCACAGCTCAAATATATATAAAACCATCTTTATTTAATACTCCTGGGTGACTTACATCATTTATCACAGAATGTAAAACAATTATTCATAGTTCATCACAATAGTCTTTACTTTTCTCTGCCTTTCATAAACAATACATAAAGTTATGTTGTTTTTAAGCCAACAACAATCTTTGTAAAAATGTAACCACATAGCTAAATGTGTAATAAATGGCAAACAATCATTGACAGTACAAACTAAAGTCACAAGTTTCACTCTTATACAGATTAAAGCTGCAGTATCTAACTTTTATTTTAAAAAAATTTTCTTTTACATATTTGTTAAAACTGTCACCATGTCGCAACAGTATGAGACAGATAATCTGAAAAAAAAATCGAGCCCCTCCACCTCCTCCCTGAACCGCTCCCAATCAAAAACAACCAATCAGAGCCAGGAGGAGGGTCTTAGCACTGTCAATCACTCCTCATGCATGTGCTGCTCAATGTAATGGTGTGCCATACTGCAAGATTTGGTATCAATCCGATGCCAAATAAATACAGGGCCAGTATCGCTGATACTGAGACAGATACTTTTTAATAATTATGAAGAATTTTCATGAAGTTGAACTGGTTTGAGATTTTTTTCCTTAATTAGTTAAAACCCAGGATAGAATTGGGGAAAGTTTATAGGTAAGTAGAAAATACTTTATCAAAATAAAAGTTATTGTTCTGAAACAACAGTAGGTTAGGCACTGTATATCAGAGTTAAGATGATTCAAACCTGCATGAAATAAACATGTTTTGGGGCTGAAATGTCTCTGGCATGCCGTTTCAGCTCGAGCTGTTTTTACACTATTGATCAAACGATGCGGGTCAGTGTCTCTCATGTTGCAGCTCAGACTCTCAGGTTCTTAATGTCCCTAATGGCCCCTCATAGGTTCTGCTCAGGTTTGTTCCACAAACATGATTTGTGTCTGCAGCTCATTTTAAGACTCTGAGGATGTTATAGCGGGCCTTCTGTTGACCTTTCCCACTGAATCCCTTTGGAGTTGTTGATGTTCATTTTAATTGTGGCCAAGGTTTCAGAGAGCTAAGTCATCAAACTGCATCCACAACCTGTACAGGAGCATCACACATATGCAGATACCTGCAAGTCAGCAACACCCAGATAAAATCCCAGAATTTCACTCAGTAAACTGGAGCTCTGCCTTCTTGGATGTCTGTTAGTCCAATGAAGCACACAGCAGCCTTATTATTGGTCAGATAATTGCATTAAAAAGGCTCCAACAGCACAAACACGGTCCAGTTTAGGGACTCCAGTTAGCTGAGGTGAAGCTTAGCAGACAACTAGCAGCTACAACCACCTGTGTCACCATCCACCTGTCAGTCAAAGAGGCCAAGGAGCCCAAGAATAAAGATAAGGAGCTGGAAATGAGCAGAAATGACCTAAAAGGTTTTTCCACCTGGGTACCACATATTGACATTATGATTTTCATTAAAACTGTAATTTAAACTCAGCTGTTTTAGAGCAGAGGAGCATTATTAATCGACCATCAGCACATCAGTGCTTCATGTGATGTGGACTGTTAATTCCCGCAGAGCTCACTGCCAGGGTTTATGGGGTGGGCAGAGGAACTGGTGTAATTCAGAGGTATTGGGATCGACTGGTAGAGACGACTGGATGTTCTGAAGTTTCACTGGATGATCTGATCAGAGTTTGATTTTATTGCTCAGTCTCACAGTGCAGGCTGTCTGAAGATCACTGATACATGGAGCATTTGTTTGAAGTCCTCTAATAAGCACAGACTGTATATAAGAGATGGTCAGCCACTGGTTTGAAAAGTGTGAAATTTGAGGCCTCATCTTTCCCCCTCTGAGCAGCACCTGGTGACAGTGGGAAGGAGAAACTCCCTTTTGAGAGGAAGAAACCTCCAGCAGAACCAGGGAGGGGCAGCCATCTGCTCTGACACATTGGAGGTGAGGGGAAGGAGGAAGAGAAAAAGAGCACAGGGAGGATGAAACAGATTAAGGGATGTGATGACACGCTGCAGCGCTGTGGAAACAAGGGAGGGGACATGCTCGGTGCGTCAACGTGGAGTCCCACAGCAATCGGGATATCATTCACCCCAAACAAAGTGATTGCTTCTGCAGAACATTTCATCATTTCTTCTGTTAGAGCGTCTCCCTCTGAGCTCCTGCTCTGATCCCCGACCTGCTCATACAGCTTGGCTTTGCTGTGAGAACCACCAAAGCGAGACGTGAACCCGCAGCTGTGATGTCACTTTTAGCAGCAATGAATATACACTGACTGTTACAGGGAGATGAAGACTTAGCCTGAGCCAATAAGCACGCCCCGGATAACACACCTTTCTTAATCTTACTCTAAATATGAGCCAAAGACTGAGCTCAAACTCATCAGGAAAATATTGACTCAGGGTCACAGAGTGAACGACCTTTGCAGCCGCAGGTTACTGCCCTCTGGTGGCCCATAAGGCACTTCAGCACAGGCTTCACTTTTCAGGCCCTGAAGCTCAGTCCATCTTTGAAGCATGTGGATCTAAAGTTTAGACGGAAATTAGTTGAATTGGAGGTTATTTGTGATTTTAGGAACATTAATTAAACAAAAACACACTCTAATGAGTTTTAAACCAGCTGCCTGCTTTATCTGTGATTGAATCACATACACCACCTAAAGATGAAAAGCTGCCATCTTCCCTCTGCTGGTTTGTTTTTATGTTTCATTCTGAGTTTCTAGCAGATGATTCCCCAGCCTGTGAGCAGTGAAATATGGCAGTGAAGGGTTTTACACCCACTCACTGCTTTAATTTATCCCGACACATTCATCTGGCTCTTTGCCGGTTGCAGGAAAATGAATCAAAAGAAATGTCCGAGTGCATAAACAGAAGCGAGCAGAGAGCAACAGTCACGCTGAGATAAACACAAGGAAATATTTCATCCTGGACGGCAAATGCATGCAAATGATTTTTATTCTTTGTACTCTGATAAATATGACAGTCACATTAATAAATAACCAATAGAAGAGACTGGAGGTAAGAAAGTGTGTGGTGCTGCTGGATTTCTCATATAGAATGTATTTGTTGTAAATTACTGTTTAAAATTAATTGTGTCCATAATAAACTAAAGCTATCTGAAGAAGGTGAAGAAGTAGTCTTTATGTCTAAAGCATCAATGGTATGTGTTATGCTGAAGGGACATCAGCTGGAGTTGAACTGTGGCCGAGCTGTACTTCTGTGTAATACCATTTTGTACCACAGGACGGTGCAGCGAGTCAGATTCTTTATTCACTCACTCGTTAATGACCAGTTGCAATACAATTCCTCATTCTGAAACATGGTATGACCAAGATTTATAAAACATCTTTTATTCAGTACAACATGAATCAAGTGAAGGAGCCCATAATCTCAGCAGTAAGGGTGTTTACAGAGGTCAGAGGTCAGAAAGCTGTTCCTGCAGACCTCTATAGGACCTCTCTCGCCATCTGGTGGCCTTCAGCCAGAATGCAGGTTTAAGGCACTTCTAGGTTGGCTTGATTTTTACATATGACCCAGAAACTGCATCCATGTTTTATACTGTGAAAAATGCACAATGGATAAAATCTGTCAGTGAGATGTGGCCTGAATGAAACACCTGAAGAGAAGAAAACAAGGTTATGAGAAGCAAGTGTGGACTGTGGACAGATGGATGAAAGTGATGTTCAGTGGCCAAAGAGGTGATGCTGGAACTTATGTCTGGAAAAATAAATTAAAATCCATCCATCCATTTCCTTCCACTTATCTGGAGATCTATAATCTCTCCAGCAGGTTCTGACTCTACTCCAGGGTCTCCTCCGAGTTGGGCGTACTCTGAAAACCTCCAAAGAGAGCCATCCGGGAGGCCTCCTAAGTGGACACCCGAAACACCTCAGCTGGCTCCTTTGGACACAGAGGAGCAGTGGTTCTATTCCAAGATCCTCATCCTCTCTCAAGGAGAGCTCAGACACCATATGAAGGAAAATCACTTCAGCCACTTGTTTTTTTGTGACCTTCCTCTTTTAGTCATTACCCCGATCTCCTGACCTGACCACAGGTGAAGGTTGGATTGTAGATGGGCAGGTAATCAGATGGGCTCAGCACTCTCTTCACCAGACAGTCTGGTATGTCTCATTACTGCTGACACCACAACAATCCACTGGTCCATCTTATGGTCCCCCTTCCCATCACTCCTGAGATAGACATACCTGAACATCCTTCCAGCCCCTCTCCACCCAGAGGGAGCATTCATGTCCATTCAAGTAGGTTACAAAAGTCAGATGTCTAAAGATAATCATAGTTCTGACCATAAATGAGGCCAACTAGTTACAACAACCAGGAAGTCTTTGGGTTTTGGGGGAATTAAGGACACAAAGCTGAAGCTTAGAGGAACTGCCAGATGGGTACAGAGTGGAGCCTGCAGCATAAATGGACTCAAAACAAGAAACGTCACCCAGCCCAGACACAGAAAGGACTGACAGACTGTTCTGCCATGGATAAACCTCACATCAGACTCAGTTTTAATGGTCAGAGTTGATAATAAAAAAAAACCCCAAAATCTCCCAGAAGGTCATGCACAAGAGAATCACTGAGACACAGGAATGGAAGCAAAGCTGTGAAGATCTGAGTGATGAATTAGCTGATGGGACACAGAGAGAGAACATCACGAAAACAGAAGGAAATACACAAGGAGGGGATCAAATAGGGAATTCAGAGTCCATGTAGGGCATTACACTGAAAATCCTCCAAGGAAAAGGAAAAAAAAAGAAAATCCTCCAAAAATGACTGGATTGACTGGATTCAGGCGTCTGTGTTCCTCTGAGAGGCTTTGGTGGTCCAGGTGTTTATCAGGGACCTCTGTATGAGTGATTGCAGCCACTCAGAGCCTGACGTGACTCTAAAGAAACCTCAGGTCAGATCTGGAGTCAGTCTGGTTTTCCTCATTGCTGCAGAGTCCCTGGAAACGAATGACGGATGTGTTTGTGCGCTGTTAGAATGGTGTGTTTATGAAACCGTCTGATGCTTCCAAGCTGCTCTCTGAGGTCCTGCCGGCGTCTCATCAGGTTCATCACAGGCAGCATCAAAGCAGAGAAACCAGAGACGACTGCAGGTTTATGAGCTGCGTGATGAGCTCGCTGCCGGCTCTTTGCGTTCAGAGGCCACTGCTTTTGATGGAGTCACCGGGTCAGTCACAAAGTGGCTCATTTCTCTCATTTTTGATCTGCAGATAACCCGCAAAGCTAACAGCAAAGCAAATGTTTGCCCGTGCCTCACAGCACAGACGCGTCCTTACTGTCCACATGCAAATGTAAATGCGAAGCTCACAGAAAATGCGTTGGACTCGTGGGACATGTGAGAGTATTTGTAGTGAGTACTATTATTAAGAATAATATCTGCGTCTTTCTCAAAGTCTAAAAAACCTGTGCCAATTCAAAGACACATCTGCTGGACGTGCATCTTTGACTGTTTTAGATGATCTTTTTTATCTAAATGAAACAAACAAAGCTTCTTTACTTTGAAATGATAATCCAGTGAGATGAGAACCTGAATTCATAACCACTTACACTCATTTGTTATCCTGTGAGCTATAGTGTTATGCAAAAGTCTGCGCATCCCTGATAATTTTCAGGATTTTCCTTTATAAATCATTGGTTGTTCAGCTGCCTAATTTTGTTTAAATAATTATTGGACACTTTCTGTAAATCCTATAAACTTCATGTCACTTCTCAAATATCATTGTTTTCATATGCTATATGATATATTTACTTGAAATTGCTAATCTGAACAACCAATGATTTATAAAAGAAAATCATGAAAATTTATCAGGGGTGCCCAAACTTTTGTCGCACCACTGTAAATTAACTTTCTGACTCTCTCTTTCTCTGCAGATACCTGCTAATCAGTGTTCGGTAACATGCAATTAAAATCCTAGAATCTCATTCTCTGTATTACTGGTCAGATAATCGCATCAAAAATGCTCCAAAAGGCTCCAACATCACAAACACGGTCCAGAGGTCCAGTTCAGGGTTAAGCCTTGCAGATAGCTAGCAGCTACAGTCATCTGTGTCGCCATCCACCTGACAGTCAAAGAGGCCACGCCCCTAATCATGCAAACTTATTTAAACAGATGAGTTATAGAAAGACCCCCCACTTCCTCCGTTCCTGGAAAGTTTTAATATGGGAGTCTATGGGGACCGAATCACTGCTGGCGCCTCTGCTGGACAGCAGAGGAACTGCAGGTTTTGGTACTTTTATGAAGTCCTCGTTGTTTGTTTACTTTATTCACACTTGGTTCCTAAAATCGGGCTGCATGAAAAAAACATTAAAACTTTTCCATCTGTCGGTGGTTTTAATGTTGTGGCCAGTGTCATTGGAGTCACTTTACATCCTGTAGGCATTTGGAGCATGATGAAGACCAGCTCGTCATCATTTGCAGCATCTGCACAGACCCCAGATCTGCATTGCTGTTGCTGATTAGTGATTATTGGCATGTCATTACTGATCAGTTTATTGCTGCTGAAGGAGCAGCTCCTTTAAAATCTTCAAGATTCTGGTTAAACAACTGAGGAGAAGCAAACAGGTTTTCCCTCTCAGATGTGGTGGGTGGAGGAGGTGGAGGTGTATCGCTGTTCGTCGGGAGCGCGCCTGCTGCTCGCACTCTTCTTCTTTTCATTCAGCGGAGCAGAGCGGAGAAAGCTGCTTCAGGTCTGTATTCAAAATACTTTTGCAGTTTTTTGTCACTTTCATATCAGCTGATTTATTATATTTAACAGATTTATTTATCTGTTAGATTTATGTTTTAATCCAGGAAAAATGCAGATGGACTTAGATTTACTCTCTGAAACTTTATTCAGACTCTCTGCAAAGTGTTTTCATGCTGCACAGCTTTACAATCTGTATGTGGGCTCAGAAGCTGCATCTTCTGCATTTTAATCTGTGAGAGCAGAAACTCTGTGTGCATATGTGTGTGTGTGTGTGTGTGTGTGTGTGTGTGTGTGTTTACTACTGATTTTTGCAGCTCAGGAGGTCCAGGGGTGAATTCAGGGGCCAAAAGCCCCAGAAAAGGTTAACACTTCATTTTGAATCTCCTATGGAGGCAAAAAGGTCTCAGCCATGCAGTCAGACCGAGGTTCACATGCAGGACTGAAATGCCGCAGAAGTCATTTTTTATCCTAACAGATAAACAATCCAGTTACATGGTCTGAAACATCAGTGTCAGTAAAAGAAGGAATTTATCAGAATTTACCAGCTGCTGAAGTCTAATTTTCCTTATTTGGTGCTACTTTATATTTTATATATATATTTACTGCATTTATCTGACACTTTATATTTTTGGAAACAAAAGTCATGTTTTCTAAACAAAACATACGAAGCTTGAAAATATGAAGCTTCCCTTCTTACAGGTTCAGTTGCTATCACATTACATTATTACACTGATTTATTGATTGACATGGAAATCCTTTTTTAATGACTATTGTTATGATATTTTTAAAGCTAAATTTCCACACTTGAAATGTTTTCGATTTTAATTATTTATTTATCATTAACTCTCAGTATCATCTTAATGTTTAACTAACCCAAACAACCAATTTATCAAGAAAATAATAACCAGGATACAGTTAGATTTAGTCAGATTCAGCCTAAACATTAAAGGTACTTTTTGTAATTACCACCTGCAAACTGTAACTCAAGCTTTCACCAGCAGGGAGCAGCGTTTAACCAACTGGAGTGTTAAAATGGATTTTTTTTTTTAGTCCTACTTTTTTGTCAGCTGGCCATTGTAAATTAGAATTAAGGTTACGCTGCCTCACTGCTCCCTCCTGTGGTACATACTGGTGTTACACTTCAGTACAGCCTGGCTAAAGTTCATGTGAACACATTAACATGAATTATATACATCAAAAATCTTATTTTATTTTGTGGAATATCTTTACTTGTCTCTTTTTTTGGGGGGGGTATGACAATATTTCCATGCAGATCCATTTATTTTCATAATTATTATTATTAAAATATAATTATTACATTTATTTAAAGAGTCAATGAATCAGAAAGAAAATGACACAAACAAAACATCAGGCAGAAAACACACAAAAATATGAAATCTATAAAATTATATTTAACTGGGCACTAATGGGCACTAAAACAACAAGCAGAGGTGAAAACAGCGCTGTTTAATGTGAAATTCTTAGATATTATATTACATGAGTTTAGAGCGCTTTAAATTGTACCTGCTGTGTGTGTTTCTTAGCCAAGGAAGGTACTGGTTCTGATTAAACACACAAATCAATAATATGTGAAACATTTGAAAGGCATCAGCTAAAAATCTGTTTGACACCAGCAGAAATGTTCCCACAGGGCGCTGCGCAGCTGTGCTAACAGGTTAATCCTTGCATCAGAAATAATAACAATGTGACTCAAGAGGCGCTTTGGTGAGATGCTCCTGTGTTTTTCAGAGCTGAGATGCAACATTCCCCAACCTGCGGCTGAATCTAGCAGCTGCTCCACACCAATATCCACCCTGAGTGGCCAAACACACCCTCCACCTACAATAACACAGGCATTCTGGGAAAGAATTCATGACAGTCCCTCCATCTCTAATAACTCTAATAACCTTCATGATAGTTTTTCCAGAGCAGCTTCCAGATGAAACGAGTGCTGAGTGCGACATGAGAGAAAATTTTTTTGATTGGTCTGAATGTGAATTTTAGCCCCTCCCACGGTTCAAATATTGACACCTGCCTTGTTTTCCTCATCCTGCAGATGATCATGCTGACTTGATCCAAAATGGCCAATTTGACCAACAGCAGCTCAGCTCTGACTGACTACTTCCTGGCTGGCAACGTGCTGGACTACGAGGTTCCACCAGACGAGATCCCGGACACCACGCAGGGCCAGGCCTTCTTCGTGGCCACGATCATCATTGGTGCGGTGCTGGTGGGCATCATGCTGGTCTGCGGGGTGGGGAACTGCCTCTTCATTGCCAACCTCGCCCGCTACAAGCAACTCAGAAACCTGACCAACCTGCTCATCGCCAACCTGGCCGTGTCAGACGTGTTGGTGGCGGTGATCTGCTGCCCCTTCCTGCTGGACTACTACGTGGTTAAGCAGCTGTCGTGGGACCACGGCCTCGTGCTCTGCGCCTCCACCAACTACCTGCGCACCGTCTCGCTCTATGTGTCCACCAACGCTCTCCTGGCCATTGCCGTGGACAGGTGGGTTCAACTCCCACTCAGTTTTCCAGCACAGAGGTTCAGTTTGTGCTTCATTTGGTTTGATGTGTAAATATTCCCTCTGAGCTGATGTGATGTGTGAAAGGAACAGAGGACTGTGAGTGTAAAGTTTCTCTTAATGTTGGAGTGTTGGATGTTCACATTAAACCTAAAGCTCAGGCTCTAAATTTGGTTTCCAATATTTAAATTTGAAATCTTTATACAGCTTGAGGACTCAGTGCTGCCTCTCAGTGGCCTTCCAGAAGCTGACCAATTGGAGGAAAGTTGACTGAAAGGACGAAGAGCTAGAAGGGCTTGTTTCAGACAGGATGCACTGGGAGGCTGCCTAAAGCGGGATTACAGGATAAATAAGGATGCAAAGCTGTTTTATCACAGTACAAGAATAAAGTGAGCAGGATAGGTCAGGTCCACTCCTCTTTGAAATTATTACTAATAATTTTTTCAGCCTACATCCTAACAGCCAACAAGATTGAGACTTACATTCATCTAAAAAAAACCCTAAAAATTTCCAAACTAACATCTCTGTTAAATTTAAACCTTAAATTTCATTTTATTTAAATGTTAAATATCTGCTGTGTGCCTGAAAGATGGATGCATCAACCAGTGATAAAGATTTGAGCGTGAGTGACACTGCACGCCTTGACTCTACCCCACTTCCTGCCCCTTCCTGACTCTAATAGGACCATAATTTAATTCATAACAACATTCAGTTAGACCAGGGGAGTCTCCCCCTGCTGGGCATTATACAGGATGCAGGTATAAGGCTCCATTTTTCAGACCTGGTCTCTATAGAAAGTCTTTATAACTAAAATTGAACAGCATTCAAATTGAATGCTGCATCTTTTAGAAGGCGCGATCATCAATCTGCCCTCCAGCTGGATTCTTTTATTCTTAATTTAATCTTCTAATGTTTTCATCAGTCTTTTTTAACCGTCTCCATGAATGATTCTTGTTGTCTGGCTTTAGTTGTGCTTGAGCTTAAGCATGAATCATTCTTGCTGTGTCTTTTGAAGACACCAGCTGAATCACAGCAAGAAACCTGATTAAATAAACTCTATGAGTCGATATATGTCCTGGACATGCAGCACCAGCAACGAGGCAGGTGATAGTGTGCAGGAACCTGATGGTGGCTCCACATCAAACACAGTTCAATGCAGACCTTGGGACTCTGAGCACCAGCTGACGGAGATGATTTACATTCTGCTACAACAACAGCAGCTCCTGCGTTTCAGAGTGTAATTGGTCACCAGCTGCAGCTCGCACTTTGAGATCAGCAGTCCTCCATGTTTCATTTATCACGCCTGGCTGTCAGCTGTTAACATTTCCAAAGAGCTTCTGTGGAGAGATGCTAATCCCTGTGTATCTGCACACAACAAAGTGGCTCCAGTTTCCTCATTATTATGGGAGTAAACACGTCCAAACATGTGGCAGTGTGGCAGCTCGAGCCCTCCTCAGCTCAAGGGTACAGACACTTCTGCAGCTGATATCAGCAGAATCCATCAAATCCAAGAAACAAGCTTCATGGTTTGCTTCCAAGCGGGCACTTACATCAAAGCTTGCCTCCTCTGAAACTGGTTAACAGTCTGAATTGAAAGACCAGCCAAGGGGGAGACATTTGAAAGAAATTGAGCCTCCATTGAGTAAATTTTATCCATTGAGGCAGAAATACCATACAAAGAAACATGTGTCTAAAGTTTTTAGAGGCAGAAAAAAGGAGCTCTGACTTCATGAAAGATGAAGGCTTCGGCGCATCTTTGTTCACTGCAGCTGAAACAAAGACGAGCTCATAGATCAGAAACAATCAGACTCTCACCTGCAGTCTGTGGTGACGGCAAAGATGGCATGACTTCAACTTCCCCACAAAGTGACTCATATTTATAAAAAAGCAACACGGAAGCACCAAAAGCTGCAGTTCCTCTAATGTCTCCCACGTTAACATGCTCCAGATGCCGCACACAGTCAGCGTGACCTTTATTTAACCATTGCAAACACTTGATTAACAAGGCAAAACCTCTGGGGTAAAACACCTGTCAGTTAGAGGCCCTTAAAGCACAAAGGGGTTCAAATTTGGTGCTTTCTGACTATTTTTCCTGCATTTTTGAGCCCTCGTGACTTAAATACATGAGACAGCTCTGGGCTCATCTTCTAACAGTGAGTCCCTCAAAATAACACCATCCTCACACACATCAAACTTAGAACTGGGAACTTTTGACTGATTTAATACGGAATGACCCGATAATAATAAAAGTTGAAAACATTTTCCAGATGGTTTCAAAAATATATATTTTTAAGGCTTGAAAAGTGGAGTCCAGAAACCAAAAGGTTGTTGGTGCTGTGGCTGCATCCATGTTTTAGAAGCATTCTATGTGAAGAACATGAAAACCAACCCTCCAGCCCTTCAGTGGGCTTTCATCCACCTGAGCTGGTTGTTTCTTCTGTGTCTGCAGGTACATGGCGATCCTGCACCCTCTGAGGCCTCGTATGAAGCATCAGACGGCGTATTGTGTGATCCTGACGGTCTGGCTGGTCCCCATCTTCATCTCCATCCCCTCTGCCTACATGGCCTCAGAGACGACGTACCCGCACCAGGAAGGTCGTGCCCACAAGACCTTCTGCGCTCAGATCTGGCCCGTGGACCAGCAGGTTTACTACCGTTCTTATTTCCTCCTCATCTTCGCTCTGCAGTTCGTGGGCCCCGTGTCTGTTATGGTCATCTGCTACACCCACATCTCCAGGGAGCTGTGGTTTAAAGATGTTCCAGGTTTCCAGACGCAGCAGATCCGCAAGAGACTCCAGAAGCGTAGGAGGACGGTGGTGGTGCTGATTCTGGTCCTGGTGGCCTACATCCTGTGCTGGGCGCCGTATTACGGCTTCACCCTGGTGCGAGACTTTTACCCCACCCTCATCTCCAGAGACAGAAACTCCCTGGTGGCCTTCTACATCATCGAGTGCATCGCCATGAGCAATGGGATCATCAACACTCTCTGCTTTGTGAGTGTCCGAAACAACGGCAAACACCTGAATAAGTCGGTAAAATTTCCTCTGAGGCTGGTGAGCTTCGTGGCCACCAAGTCGCTGTATGAAGGGGAGGCACAGACATCCTCCCTCCGAGTGACGGAGGAGGTGGAGGGAGGTCAGCTAAGGTAGAGCTCAAGCTTTTTCAGCGATAAAAGATGAAGTCACCTGACGAGAAAACCAAAGACAGTTCAGAAGCTGATTTTTGAGACGGTGCTGGTACACTCTGGGATTCCCCCTCTGGTCAAGAAAAAGTCATTCAGGAATCTAGAAATGGAATAACAAGGATGTACCAGAGATGAAACTCTTACCAATGAACCACTGAACAAATATCCATCTACACTGCAGGAACCAAGAACATTTGGAGGAACTCAGGAACTAAACCTACAGCTATGATTACTTTTTCTAAGTCAGGACCAGGTCTCAAAAAGTCCCTCCTTCCTGATGGACCAGGACCTTATCTGATAAATGCTGCTGATGGCTCAAACACAAAAGATGTTTCTGGTAACAATAGTTGGGCACTGGTAAAGCGCTTGCATGAGTATTTTGAGATCTGGTTCTTTGGCTGATCAGCACAGAGACTCTGAGCTGAAGGAAGTCGGGAACCAGCAGTGAGATCTTCAAGCAGCAGAACGTGGCAGCTGTGCTTCGGTACTGTGGCATGTTAGCGAATCTGCATCGTAGATGGAGACATTTTCTGATCCCATTTTTTCCTTTCCACTTTATAATTCCCAGCTGTTTGTATCATAAAGTTTCTCTTAATGTTGATGTGTACATAAGGAAAGAAAAGAGCAGTTAATATTTAAAGAGCAACTGCATCTATGGCTAATTTCCCTTCATAACAACTGTACGGGGGAGGATGTTTCTATAGCTCACCTGTTTAAATAAAGTTTGCATTATTAGGGGCGTGGCCTCTTTGACAGGTGGATGGCGACACAGGTGGTTGTCTGCTAGGCTTCACCTCAGCTAACTGGAGTCCCTGAACTGGACCTCTAGACCGTTTTTCTGCTGAGTCTTTGGGAGCATTTTTAATGCAATGATCGGATCAATAACATGGCTGCTGTGTGCTTCATTGCAGGAAGTCTTGCTAACTAGCATTAGCTGGTAACTTGTCTGAAATTGGTCAGTTCTGGAGTCGAGCGTGGCAGCAGCCACAAAGCTCAAAGCGAGGCCTCAGGAAGAAGTCGTCAGTAACCCTTCATAGTGAATAGGGGCCTAAATTAAAGTGAAATAATAAAATGATTGATACCTTACACAAAGTGCAGTAAGGAGAGGAAAAATGTGAAATCACAGCAGAATTTGGGGCGAGCACCTTTCACTCTCACCTTAAGGGCAAGAAGGTGTTAAGCACACTCCTTCTTCTGTGGATTTCAGCCACTTCAGACTGTTTGTAATGCAGCAGGCTGTGTGCGCGTTGTGATTTCTCTGCACTTATTCATGTCAAAGACACATTTTTAAACTCCTAACATAGAACAAGAGGTGAAACCTTTAAAGGTGGGTGGTTAGGTTCGTGCAGCTTTCAGATGCAGTTTTGTGCCTCAGTGTGTGCTCTCTGTGTGGGTGGACTGATCTTTAGACTGAACTTCACCTCCTGAGGGCTCATCAGTTCAGCCTCTGGTATCATTTCTGCCTTCATTAGAGCCAATCAGCATGCAGCCAAGACCTCGCAGCGTCTCAGCATCACGCAGCTCTGCGAAGCCGGTCTCTCATTTATGTTCACACAGGAGCTGCAGAGTCAGGGATCACAGCAAGCCAGTGTTCTCTGTAACAGCATCGAATCAATACTTATTGTTCTTTCACTGATCACACATCGGAGCATTTCTGACAGTCCTGCTGCTGTCTGATCTTTGGTGCTGTGTGTGGTGTTGTGTCACAGCTTTGGAGAGTGAATTTGCCTGTTTTATAACCTGCTTAACAACAATGAAAATGAACAATGACTCATTCCAGTCTTCTCTCTGCTCATTTGCATTGTCTGTACTGTGTGCTCATGTTGGGGGTGCACTCACATGGTTACACATTTTAATATTCACTGCATGACCAATAAAAAAAAAAAAACCTGAACTGAACTAAGTACACAGGTGAGAGCCTTCCACTGCAGTGATTAATGTGAGCCAGCAGCAGGTTGTTTCATTCTCACGGATGCAGCGAGCAGCTTCTCAACGCTCAACCATATCTGAAGACATATCCTGAGGCGGCCTCACCTAGCATAGAAGGAGAAGCTGAAATGACTAAAACTGGTTTAAAAACTGTCCAGCATGTATTTAACTTGAAAGGATAGATGAGAACCATCACCTCAGAGGAGGAAACGTGGGTGGAATAAATCTTAAATGACCGCTATTGGAGATCACTTTGAGCTTTGGTGAAATCAAAAAACAGGAGAACTCACAGCTGTGGTTTATACTGAAGGTAAGAGTATTTATATACACACACACACACACACACAATGTAGACAAAAACTCACAGGAGTGGGACTAAACAGCTGCTTTAAGAAAAGCACTCATCAGTGAGGCTACTCGGGGGGAGAAAGGCTTAGATTTACTGGAAGCATAAAGACTGGACTAAAGGTCATGTGGTCCGAGTCCAGATTCACCGTGTTTCAGGGTGACGGGTGCACCGAGGTAATGAGATGGGTGGATGAAGTGATTTCTTCCCTGGCGCCAGAGCCATGTTCCAAGAAGACAAAGCTGGGAGTCATCGGGCTGGAATTGTGAAGGAGTGGTTCGGGGAGTGAGAGCATCGACCCCACGGAGTCTTTGGGATGTGCTGGAGATTTTACACAGCAGTCCGACTCTCCCATCATCAATACAAGAATGAAAAATGACTCTGGATAAATGTGGCGACACAAGCTTGTGCCGTCATCAAAACAAAAGGTCGTTCAATGAAATATTAGAGGGTGAGTTTTTTTGGCCAGGGAGTGTTTATACTGTCATAACAATAAAATTTTCTTCTATGAAAGGGTAAGAAAATACAAGAAGACACAATTCTTGGCATTTTGTCTCTGCGCACCCCCACAGAGGATTTTTAAATCAAACAATAAAGATGGGACTGCTCAGCAGTTGTTTTTTAACAGGAGAACCCATAAAAGCTTTAAAAATGGTGGAAAGATTCCTGAGAAGCTGAAGACGACAAAAAAACTTGACATTTGGTTGCTTGAATTGGTTTAGTAAAAATGCAGCAATCACAGGAGTTCCCTTTGACTCATCAATAAAACAGGCGTCCTGCAGCAGCTGTGACAGGAAGGGTAACGTAATGGTTTCTTTGGCTGGTGGCATGTTAACGTTCTGCTGCCTTCATCCCAGTTTGGCATCGCATGAACCAAGAAAGGACAGACCACCGTTTGTTTTGATATATTTAATTTAAAAAAAAATCCAGTCAAACAAGTTTAAAATTGTCTAATAAAAAAATAACTAAAGGCTTTACATTCCTGACACACACAAACAGAAATTTTCCAGTTTTGGAGATTTAGTGGTTCAGAAATCCAGAATCACCTGTAAACAGCACAGATTTTATTTAGGCACAAAAGCCTGAATTTTGGCAGCAGGAGGCTAAAAAAAATAAACCCTGTAAATCTTCACAGAGCTCAGAGTCAGCAGGCCTCTGCTCAGCCACCTTTGGTGGAGGTGATGCAGAGGCTCCGACCAGCTGAGGACCTGATCTACGGTCACGCTCACACTGGGCTTTTATTTTTTAGTGTTACTTACATTTGGATATTTATGGCCTTCATAAATGCACCAGTTCACCACAAAACCCGCCCCATCACACCTTCGACTGAATCCCAACAACCAAAAATAAATACCTTTCACATTAAAAGTCCTGCAGGACTCCTTTTACTTGAAGACTCTTTTTTTTGTTGAAAAAGTGCAGATGTTTAACATTGATCAGGCCCGCAGAAACAGAACTCTGTGACTCTATTAATGTTTTACTATTCTTTTAATATTCCTCCTATTTTCAAAATAAAAGCAAACGTAAGCATATATTTAACAAATATAAAAGGGAGGCCTATAAGCCTTTTAATCTGAAAATATATGGCTAAGTGGCTTATCCAACATCATGAGTACAATAAAGTAGAAATAATAAGGACAAAGTAGAAGTAGAACAGGAAATATAGAAATCAGCAGAAATCCCTTGCAAATTAAAAGTCCTGCATCACACCTTATAATGGAACTTTCATTTTGAAAAGAATGAAAATTTTTCATTAGAAGAATCATGGTGTGACCACTTTTCAAATTAAAAGCCTAAATGAAAATGAGACTTTTATTTTGAAAAAGCACAGACTTTGACATTGATCAGAACCACAGAAGCAGAAGTTTCTGACTCTACTAATATTTTATTATTCTACTGTCATATTTCTCTCCTTTTCACATTAAAAGCAAAAACAAGGCTGGTATAGCTAAATGACTAAAAGAATAAAAATGAGACTTTTAATCTGAAAAAACACATGGCTGGAGTGTTTGACCACGAGGACAGCAAAAGGAAATACGACAGCACATATATTGATTTTATAATTATTTCTTCTATACTGATTCTGACTATGAAGATGTCCAGATATTTTTCACATTAAATGTCTACCTATAAGACTTTTAATTTGGAAAAAAAGAAGCACATGAAAGAGTATGAAAAGTTCTTTTAGATCTCTCCACTTGTTTCTGTGTTGTACTCCTGATCGATGCAAAGTCAAATTTTTTACATTAAAACTTTTCATATTAAAAGCCTGCAAGACCTTTAATTTGAAAAAAGACATGGATGTGCCTTATCACAGCAGAGAAGAAAGTGAAAGTGCAACAACAGAAAAAAATGTATTTATATTTTCCTCGTCATCTTACTCCTTATTAATGAAGACTTCCTGATGATTTTTTTCCACATTAAAAGCCTGGCCATAACAGGAAGACTGCGAGACTTTTAACCTGAAAAACATGGGACCCTTGCTTATCATAGTACAATCAAGTAGAAACAACAGGAAATACAACAGCTGTTTCTTCTGTGCTGAAGATTTACAGATGTTTTTCACATTAAAAGCCTCCCAACCAAACGCTGCGGGACCTTTAATGATGGTTTCAAAGAGTAAAGAAGAAACAGCAGACTTTCATACTGCTTTCTTCTTTGTTGTACATTTAAACCCCACCTATAAAGAGCAGCAGGGCTTTTAATATGAAAGCCTTCATTTGTGGACAGCCTGACTGCTGCTCTAATGTTGTTACTGAACGTAAGCCGCTGTATTAAACTTTAGCTAACTCCCTCGCTGGAATCAGCCGGGCTTTATTTTTTTGTTTGTTTGAGGATGACATCATCAAACATCATGGTCACAGTGCTCTGCGTCCTTGTTTCCACCTACTTCTTCCTCTTCAGGAATGCCTTAGCCTCCTTCTGCAGCCCTT
Organism: Pterophyllum scalare; assembly: GCA_024447675.2. Classification (NCBI taxonomy): domain Eukaryota; kingdom Metazoa; phylum Chordata; class Actinopteri; order Cichliformes; family Cichlidae; genus Pterophyllum; species Pterophyllum scalare. The sequence goes on along the minus strand of JAMQGT020012067.1, from coordinate 17,104 downwards.
TGATGTCCTCCTTGCTGCTGTCGTCTGAGTCAGGAGGGACGTAGTCTGAGTCATCGCCCATCTCCTCGCTGTCGTCATTAATGAAGCTGTCCTCGTACTCATCCTCGTCCTCCTCGTCATCAGGAGCCTTATTGGTAACGTGACGAGTAGTGCGAGCTGCAGGATGAGTTAACGTGAGTTTGTCAGAGGAGGAAACGCCAAAAAAAAAGATTTAGCTTCAGTTTCTAATTTTCTACTGCAGCAAATTTTTGAGAAGCAGGTTTCAGCCCTTTTTATTTATTATCACCTGTTTGATTTACTTCACCTGCACAACACACCTGAGTGGAAAAGCTTCTATCAGACAAACTCTGAGGCCAAAATGTTTGCATGAGGCTTCATTTGGGAGGTAACAACTCAAAGTGCATGAGTTCAAAAATCACCCAAAAAGGGTTTTGCTTTCACATATTAATGCATTTTAACGTGTGTGTGTGTGTGTGTGTGTATACCTGGTTTCTTTGTGTGTTTGTATTCCTTCCTGTGAAGAGGGTTTTTCCTACAGAGGAAACAAAGTTCCCGTCAGAGTTCAAGTTAGAAAATACAGGTGTGAGAGTTAAAAATACTCAAAGCGGCCGAGTTTGTTTAATCAGAGGCTTCTGCGCTGAGACAGCGAGCCAAGTGTCAACCATCGAAATGCAAACACTGCTCTGAGGAACACAACATTCATCATTGTGTGTGAGGGTCACATGCAGAAACACATGCAATAAATAAATAAATAACCCCGACACAGCTCATAAATCATTGTGTTTCTATGACAGGAGGAATCTGGATTTATGAAACCTACCATCTGAATATAACTGCATAAATACATTTTAATACAACACTGATCTGTTCCCCCTGATCCTGAAAGTTAAAGACATTTTAAGGCCTCTGAGGACTGCTGAAATGAATCCAGCTGTTTCTCAGCAGCAGGTCCTCAGAGAGCCCTCAGGTTTCCTTTCATCTCAGAGGCCTGACCTGTAGCAGTCTGTGCCAAAGGGACACTCGGGTTTGTCTGCCTCATCCTCTTCCTCCTCCTCGTAGTCGGTGTCCCCGGGGTGACTGCACTCCTGGAAGTGAAGTGGGTTCTTCCTGGAAAACACGAGCATGGAGAAGATGAAGGGTCTGAAATCCAGCTCTGCAGGATGGTCACCTGCAGCAACTCGTTCACCATGTTTACAGCTTCTAAACCATTTAAACCACCATGGCCACAATGGGGCATGCAGAGGGGAACTTCTTTTTTTTTGGAAGGGGGGCGGGGTTCACACTGATGGTTTCAAATGAAAATTTTGTTTTCTGTTTCAAAAATATTCCTAAACGTGAAATCTAAAGAATGATCAGAGGTTCAGAGTGAGCGAGCAGCGGTCTCTGAGATGATGAAGGGGGGGGGTCGAGAGGCTTTTAGCTCTCTTCATCAGCTCGAGTGCACTTCAGTTCATCTTCGGAGGAAAATGAGATGCATCAAAGTAAAAGCTTTCAGCAGGACTTTAATAAATTCAGTCTGTTAACTTTGATGTGTTTCTTTGAGCGAGGGTACCTGTAGCAGTCCTTCCCATATGGACATGGCGTTCTGACTCTGGCTTTGGACAGGGCAGAGACAGACATCGAGCCTCCGTTCGACCCGATGGACTCGGTTTGTTTAGATGTTTGGTTGTTTTCGGACTTCTCATCCTGCTTCTCAGGCTCTCTGCTTTCTGACATCCACGCTGAGGTGTTTCCTTTTTCCTCGGCCTCCACCTCCATGGGGAAGCAGTCGGAATGGCTGCTGCCCTCAGACCTGCTGGGTTTACTCGGATGCCGGGTGTCAGGATCATCTGGTGGGACGTCCTGAAAGTCAGGGAAAGTTACTCTCTGAGATCAGGACGCAGAATTTAGAACTAAACCTAAAACATGTTCAAAAACAGAAAAAACCCAGCTGTCACCTGAGGTTTTTCTTCATCATCACAGATTTTTCTCCTCTTCTTCCTCGGCCTCTTCTCCTCCTCCTCGCTGAGCTCCGCCTCTTCAGGTGAGGAGGTTGCTGTGGGCGTGGGCTGGGTGACGGCTGCTCGTTTAATGGCAGGTGACGGCACTGTAGGTCTGTTACTCTGAACTAAACAGACATTTTGAGGGGAAAAAGAAGCTCAAACAATAAATAACAGAATCAGAAACAGCGCCTCCTACAGGCAAAGGGTACTCATTACCTTTTGGCGTGGAGGGCGGACCCTTTGCAGCAGGTACAGCTGCCAGCATCCATGCAGGTAAAACTCTTTTCCTGGCTACAGACGTAGCGGCGCCTCGCTGATCCTCCTTCATTGATCCCACCAAGTCTCTCTGCGAGAAACGAAACAAGAAAACAGCTTCACTGATTGGCTGCTCACTTCCACGCTCTCATCCATGTGAAGTGAGCTGCAGCACGTGCTACTTTCAGCTAATCACCTGGTAGATTTTTCAGACACTCACTCAATATTTTAAACTACAGCCACCGAAACGGTTTCAGTCTCAGAGCTCAAACTGTTTCCTTAGTCCAAACTTCAAGTTTGGTCCCACTAAAACTGAATAAAACATCAGGTGAAATCTGCCTATTAGATCCTCATCACTAAAAGTACAGTTGATGGTTTAACGACTTATCATTTTTACGGCCTCTGTTTTAAAGTCACTGTTGTGTGAAACTGAGATCTAGAGAGCGACACAGCCACTTACAGTGGTATGAATATAGGAAGCATTTAGAGGCTGTAATTTCTGCAAAAGGAGGATCTACTAAATATTGATGTAATATTTCTGTTGGGGTGCCCAAACTTATGCACCTGCCTAATTTTATTTAAATAATTATTGCACACATTCTGTAAATCCTATAAACTTCATTTCACTTCTCAAATATCACTGTGTTCATCTGCTATATGATATATTTAACTGAAATTGCCGATTCGAGCAACCAATGATTTATAAAGGAAAATCATGAAAATGATCAGGGGTACCCAAACTTTTTCATACTACTGTATAGGTGCACATGAGGAAAAGGAGCAGAAGGTATTGAAGCCATGTGGGAATCTCTGAACTCCTGCACGGATTCATCAAAGAGACTCTGAGTCACACAGGCAGCTAAACAATTCCAGTTTCTTTGCATTGCTCCTTTAAATGATGAGGCAACGCAAACTGATTTACATTTTAATGACGAGGAGAAGGATTTTTTAAAGGAAAATTCCTGTAATTTACAGCTAAACAGCAACAGATTTTTATTTAATGAGGAGGACATTTCCAGACCTTTCCAGGAAATTAGCTGGTAATTCAGGACTTGTTTTAGGGTTGTATGAGGTAAATGTCCCCTGCATCGCTGCTCAGTCATCTTCAACATGTTCACAAAGCACCTGCAACTTGCCACCTGCTTTAACAGGAGGGAAACATCAGTAAAAACCCCTGCTAGCTGCTTAGTCTGAGGTCTGACTCTTACTTCTCCTGGATTGATTCAGCTGACTATAACATGACAGATCCTTTCCTCCTCATTCTCAGCCACTCGTGTGGTGTTCCTCAGAGCTCAATCCTCTGTCCCATTTTAATCTCTACCTGCCTAAAAACAGGGTAAATTTCCACCATTATGTTTGGGTAGTGACTTAAATAAAATCTTATATTTTGTGGCTTCTCTCTGGTGTTAAATACTGGATGTCACAAAACATACTTGAACTCAATGATTTCAGATCTGAGGTCCTTTTATTTGCCCATGCAAACCTGACCCTGAATCATCAGGCACGCTGCTCGTAATCTGGGAGTGATCATTGGCTGAGCTCTGCTTTCACAAATGACCAAGGTCCTATAGTCATGCTCCTAGAAATGCTACCAAACTTAAGCAGGGAGCAGCTGGAAGTACTTTCAGATCTGCTCGCATCTCATAGACTTCATGACAAATGAAATGTTTTCTCTGAGGTCAGCAAAATCAGGATCTACTTTAAATCAAAGCTCACTGTTACCTTCCTGTGACCTGTCACATTATCACACAGCTTTGTTTGTATTTGTTCTACTTTAACTTTTCATTGTTACTGTTTGAATGTATTTTGTAACTATATTTATGAACTATTTTATTTTTCTAAACGATGCTAAAGTTTCCTACTTTCATATCACATTGAACTCTGCAGTTGTTAAAAATGGAACCATGATTAAATAGTCCAGGTTGGCCCCACCCACTGATGAGTCCAACATCTTTGTCTCCAGCAGTTTCCCTGCTCATAAAAACTCAGCCAACCTGTTTCAAATGCCTCTCAGCCTCGTCCTCCTTCTCCTTCTCTTTCTCTGCCATCTCCTCCTGGTTTAGTCGGGTTGCTGGAGCTGGAACCACAACTGGCTGAGGAGGAACAGGAAGTGCCTCCTCTTCTTCTTCAAACATTTGGCTTTTCCTGGGGGTGGGGGTGGGGGTGGGGTGGGGTGGGGTGGGGTGATTGTGATTTGATGGAGATAAATGTGAGCGTTTCCTCCCACAGAGAATTTCTTGTGGAAAACTTTTAATGTGAGACCTTAATGCTGCGAGCTGGAATCTCAGCATGAATTTTACATGAGCCGATGAGCATTAACAATTGCTCGAGTATCCGTTTGATGTGAGCTTCAAACAGCAGGACAATGGAGAGCACGACAGCTCGCAGACAAAATTTGGCCAAAGCCCAAATAACACATAAATCTCCGATGTGCCTAATGCCTGCCCCTGACTGGGCGTTCAACCCCACACAGCTCAGCCTGCAGAGATAAAAGAGCTCTTGCTATCACGAGTGCAGCCTCATTATTCTCAGAGGCAATTTGTGTCTTTGTCTCCACCAACACCAACATAGAAAGCAGCGATTTTCAGACATCAGAAGTACCTGGGCGTCTGCTCGTCTCCGCCCACTGACACCACCTTGTAGATAAACCGATCTGGCAGCAGAGAGAAAAAGTCTCCATGATGAAGGATGTGCCAGGAACCTTTCTCCAGAGGTTGAGGGTCATCAATGGGGGACGACTGAATGAAGCAGGGGTTCAGGTGCGTCTGAGGATTGAAACAATGGGAGGTTAGACCAAGCTGTCACTTTTTAAGCCTAAACTTAAACTTCTCATATCACAGCAGTGCCCCCTGCTGTGTGGACGCTGCTCAAAAACCTGAGCTCAGACTTATCAGCAGCTTTGAGCCTGTTTTTAGGTGCTGCTGCTATTTTACTGTTAATAAAAGCAAACGTGGATGCAGGAGTATTACTGTTTCCTTTTAGGGTTGGGAAGTTAAATGGACAGGGGGATTTCTTTGATATAAAACATGAATTTAATGTACTTTTATTTAGTAATGGAAGACAATTACACTTCTATATGTAATAATAAAGTTTTCTCTTTCATTTGAGCCTTTATGGATTGGTGTCATTTGCATGCTGTTAAGCAGGAGGTGCATAAAGGTGGAAGCAGTTTTGAAGCAGCTGCTGATAAATTTTATTCATGCCAAAATGAGAGAAATTAGTTTGTTAAAGTGAATTAAAACAGAACAGTTTGAATAAAACAGAAAAGCTCAATACAACAAAATCAAATATGATCTCAGTAAAAAAAAATTACACAAAGAGTGCAAATAAATACAAAAGCTAAAAAAAATAATTAGATAAAGGAGCTGAATAAAAAGAAACTGATAATTTAAAAAAAAAATCTAAAAATAATTTAATACAGAGCTTAATTTCAATAAATGGGTTCAGGGCACTGAGCATTTGGTTGAGACAACAGGGTTTAGTGTTTTGGCAATTGAGACAAACTGTAAAACCCACGATTTTAAAACATCGCCCCCTGGTGGTGAAAATTTTAGTTATTCACATTCAGGATAAATCCTCATGCTAGGAGCAGGCATAGATATCCCAGCATGAGAAGCTTTTTAAAAGTGAGAAGGGCAAACGTACGGGTTTGAGTCGCAGCTCTCCATTCAGGTTCTGCAGCAGCCCGTGGTGTCGGGAAACTCTCTTATCACTGATCTGAGACAAAAAACAAGGCAGGACCAGATTTACACACATCTTAATCCATTCAGCATTAGTCTAAATAAATGACATAGATATTAGTAAAAATTTAAGAACTGAGCTTCAGCATATTGAGCCCAGTGAAGCTACATAACTTCTCAGCTTTATAAACTCAGGACAAAGAAAGAAAAATAACAGAAATGCTGCAGCAAGGCCTCGTGTACACTAAAGGATTATTTTGAGCTGTGATTCATGCAAAGCTGCTCTAGCAGAGTGCAGGAATAACATCTGGAATACAAATCACACACAAAATCATTTTCACACCTTTCTGACTGCAAATGTTTTCAACCTTTTTTCATTAACCTGAAAAAGGCCAGTGTCCTTATTCTGAGAGGAAACATCAAGGGCCGCTTTTAAGGGCACAAAGTGAGATCATTGCAAATAATAAGGATGAGAAGTCTAAAGGAGTCCTCCTCCCTCCGTGGTTTGCACACGGTACTGTGCAAAAGTTTTGAGCCACCTTACATTTCTTTATATTTTGCTCACAAAATGGGAAACGTGCAAACATACAGGGAAATACAGCACATGAGACAAAAGCAGAGTGTGTACAATTCTAACGAGCTTGAAAGTGAATATTTGGTGTGACCTCCTTTATTCTTCAGCACAGCCTGAACTCTGTGAGGCAGCTTCCTGTCATTTCTTTGAGCAGTCTTCAGGAACAGTTCTCCAGGCTTCTTGAAGGTCAGGATGATCCCACACTGCTTCAGTAATGTTGAGATCCGGGCTCTGGGGAGGCCATTCCATGACTGATAGTGTTCCACTGTGTTTTTTTTCTATCCAGGGATGCTTTTACTGCACTGACAGTGTGTTTGTGATGATTGTCATGCTTAAAAATTAAACCAATCAGATGGTTTCCAGATGGTATTTCATAGTGGATCAAAATCAGATGGTACTTTTCTGAATTCATAACTCCATCAGTTTCCAACACCACTGGCTGAAGTGCAGCCCAAACCATGACAGAGCCTCCACCATGTTTCATAGATGACTGCAGAGACACTGTTCCACCTCTCTCATGACCTCCTCCATACATACATATTGACAGATTCATCACTCCATCTGACCTGTTCCACTGATGTTCAGTACAGTTCTTGCGTAATGTGGCAGACCTCAGCCTTTCTTCCCTGTTTCCCTTCCTTAAGAATGGCTTCCTGACAGCTGCCCTTCCACTGAGACCATTTGTGATGAGGCTTCAGTGAACAGTAGATCAGCTGAAGGTCCAGATCCATCTCTCAGGTCCTGTGTCAGGTCTTTGCTGGATTTGTTCCTGTTTCTTAAGGATGTGACTTTCAGGTCCTGTTCATCTGGGAATCCCATGTTGGTGCAAAAATCCTATTTTATGCTGTCAGATTGTGTTCTCTTTGGCATATTTCATTGATTCAGCTAAAGAAATGGGAACACTTTGCTAAGTTGCCTTATGTATCTCTGCTTGAATGATTCACAGGTCAGAGTTCAGAGGCTTAACCAACGGTTGGTTGGTTAAGCTTCTGAACTCTGCATGAGAAGCTTAACAACATGCAGCTCTGTCAGAGTTGGCATTCAAGCAGGTACAAGGGACCAGACTGAAAATGAGTGAAAAAGCAGTCAATGTCCAGAGAAGAACCCTGACCTTCAGAGAGCTGGAGAACTGCTGCTCAGGACCACTTTTAAAACTACAGGAAAAGCTGTCTCCTCAGATTCAAATAAAGAAATGAGGGGTGGTTCAAGACTTATGCACAGTGCTATATTCCAGCTGTGGCCACCCACTTTTACACACCTGAAGGTAACAGGACACACATTTTAAGGAGCTGAGACCGAGTTCAGGTCACAGGCAGGAGGTGACACCCAACAGCAAGAGGGTTAAAGTTCAATGTGAAGCTCATAAAGCTCCGCCAGCAGATCAATCCAAAAAAAAAAATCCACCTGGTGGTGTTTGTCACGTTTCTGATCATTTTGTTATTGATCATCTCCTTTCTGATCATTTAAATCGAGTTTTTGGTGCCAAACCCGCCTGGATTCACCCGAACCACGTGATTTGTTATGGTTTCTGCGTTTTTTCCATGAGCGGAAATAAACGTTTCCCAGCCTGTAAATAACCTGCAGTGACATCATCATAATTATATCTGGGCTAAAGCCGGAGCAGGACTTACTCCCAGGAACGGGCCCCGGCCAAGCAGCGTCTCCCCGGGTGGCAGGTGGACCGGACCTCCGCCGTCCACCGGAACCAGGTCGAAGCCGGACATCAGCTCAGCGGAGCGAAGGCGGCAGCACCTCGGCTGGAAGCACCTGGATGAAAACACAGAGCAGCACCTTCATGATCAGGAAGTTCCGGGAGAGGATTCAACTGGCTTCCGGTTAAAAAGCAGCTTCTCGGGCTCATGTTTGCGCTTTAAAGGGGACAGGCGGTAAACGTCCCCGCTGTGCCCACCTGTGCCGGTGAACCTGTAACCAAACAGCAGCGCCGACACCTCGCACCTTTAACTCGGTTATATCGTTCAAACCTTCCGGGGTGCAACAGAGCCTGCGCACTAAGTCTCTGACCGCCCTGAATCTTCTGATTCATCCTTCCGGTTTATTTAAGAAACTTTTCATTTATAAAATTAGACAAAGGTGTTCATGTATAAGTATATACAGCTCTTTAATTCGGCATATCTTTGAAAACGATGCATGCTTTTAAATTATCAAAACATTTAAGCTTAAATTAAAGCAACAACAATAAAAAAAATCAATAAAAAGAAAAAGATATTGGTGATGTCTTTCAACATTTCTGAAAATGCATAGTTAAAAATACTTTACGGTTAATTTTATTATTTGAAAATTAAAATAAAAAGTTTGTACGCATGCGCCAACAATCAATTTACGCTGACGTAGCCTGTGTTTGTCAACATACGTTAGGACATTTAAACGTGTGTCAGCTGCCAGGGATCCCCCCGGAGGTAAGAGACCGAGTTTTAACCCCCCACCCCCCATCGCCGACTTTCTATCAGACACACCGGGACACGTCGGTGAAGGAGCGATGTTTGGGCTGAAAACGAGGCGGCCGGAAAGGTTTTTTAGGAGCCATTAGCCGTTAGCAGGGGCGGGTCACGGCAGAAAAACGTGATTTTATTGTAAAGATTCACGCGTGGGGCCATAAAAGGATGCGGATTTTTAACGTCTGTTTAAGAAAAGAGGAAGCAGTTAGTGTTCGGGTGGAATCCTCGGTGCTTTATTTCGCTTTCGGTTCGCGTTGAGGCTCCTTTCGTAAAGTGGCCCCCCGCGGTCGTTCACATCCTTCTGGTTCATTCACGTCTCACTAAAGGGATAGGACTAAAGCCTATCCCAGCTGTCACAGGGCGAGAGGCAGGGTACACCCTGTACAGGTCGCCAGCCTGTCGCAGGGCTAACACAGAGAGACAGACAACCATTCACATTCACACAATCCCGTTCTGTCTTATTTTAAAGCTTTTATTTGTCTCTCCCTTGTCCTTTAATGTTTCTTTAGTCATGTTGTGTCTGTGATGTAATTATTTTACCGGAAATGATTTCTTAGAAATTTTTTCTTCCTTTTTTGAAATGCCTTGAAGAATCTCACGCGTTCACTGTGATTTATCTTCAAGGCAGCTCCAAGTTAAACGATTTTTGGCTGAAGCGTTTTTAGGTGAAGCAGTAAAACGTGAAGCTCTTGTGGCATTTTTGGCCAGAATCATTTCTCCATCATTGTTCTCTCTTTCCACAGGCACTTCCATTCAGTCTCACTATTATGCAGCATGAGCGTGGGAGGACTCCACCAGTGTTTTTTCTCTGTGAAGGAAGCCCCGTCCTGACCCCACCTCGAAACTTTGCAGAGATGCTGCCGACAGAAATGAGTGTGAGGATTTTCAGTGAGCTGGACGCAGCGAGCCTGTGCAGCGCGGCTCAGACCTGCAGACTGTGGCATCAGATCATCGAGCAGAGCGAGCAGCTCTGGAGGAAGCAGTGCTTGCTGGTCCGAGCCATCTGCCAGAGGGAGGTGGACAGCGACCGGAGACACGGCCTCTCCTGGAAGGTCAGCTCATCCTCTGAGAAACCGGCTGCAGTGCTTCATGTCAACGCATCACATTTAAAAAAACAAAACAAAAAAAAAATCTCAGATTTGTCTGACTTTTTTCTAGGGGAATGATCCACTTAGAAACAGGAATTATGCAAAATTTCAGTTCCCTGCTCTCATTAGTTTACTCAGGTTGCACCAAAAATCCTTTAAGGGGTGAAGGTGGAGTTTATGTTTCTCCTGTATTTTTTTTATTTTATTTTTTTTGAGGGTCCATTCTGTAGAAACTGGTGGCGCACGGTCCTTCAGGTGTTTGAGAGTAAATGTATGATCTAGTTTGGTGAATATGGAGCTTGAAGGAGGTGCGATCTGTGACAGCAGGTTTGGAGGTCTATAGAAACCCGTTTGCAGGTCAGGACTGAGATTTGATGTCCAGCTTCTCACATCAGATTAGTGTTTTCACAGATTAAAGTCTGAATATTTCAACAAAAAACAATAAAAGAACAACATCACAAATTTTGGATATAATATTAACAGAAACTTGCATTTTTTAATAAAATTCATTTGGATTTGGTCCTTGGTGTCACACCTGGGGAATATCACACTGAAGATGAATGAAAGTGCTTTTTGGTTTCGTATTCAGATTTAAAGTTCCTCAAAAAATGATGCTAGAAACATGTCTGCAAACACCCTCACCGCTATCCCTTAAAGGATTTTTTTTTCTGAGAAAATTAATGACATAGAGAACTGAATCATTCCTCTAAAGAAATGGATCTTTGCCCAGGATTTCTTTTTTAGGTAAATGTGGGGCAGTCAGGTGGGAATTTGTATTTATTTTGAATGAAATGAGATTGAATGATTCAGCTCTTTTAGATCTAAGGCCCATCTTCTGATTGGGCTTCTCATGGAAGCCTGCTGAGGGGCAGCAAACAGTGGCTGTTCTGGATGAGCTGGACAAGAATTTTCCCTTCTTGTTTTTATTTTATGTGATTTGTCTTCAGGGCGATCTAATAGCTATGGATTTGTGTCCATGTACACAGACTGAAGACATTCCCACCTTTAAAAGTGGGAATGTCTAGAGGGTCAAATGAAAGACCACAGTTGAAGTATCACACTGCACTGAGTTTTACACACTGCTTTATTTTACTTGTGTTATTAAAAACTCTGTGGTTTTAGTTTAGCCAGTAAAAACTGTGCTTGCTTGATTGAAGGCTTTAAACGTTTCCTCCAAAACCAGCATCATGAAACAGAAGCTCACCTCTGACCCTGTTACCTGTCCGCAGGTCACCCTGGTGAGGAACTACATACGCAGCTGTGTGAAGAGGGACTGGCTGATTGGACGGTTCAGCCACGTGAGGTCTGCAGATGAACTGAGGGACAGGACTCTGATCCCGCTGGACGCCGAGACCTGGGGGAGATCCTGCAGGCCGAGCTGGATCGATGACGGCATTTGGTTTTATCGAAGCACCTTGAGCACTTCTGATTTTTAACGCTAATATATACCCTCTGCAGTTTCACAAGAAACGCAGACATTTGTACATATTTTTAAATTTTTGTAAGAAAAAAATTATGGAGAAACAAAATAAAAAACTTTTTTTAACATGTTTTTTTTTAATGTAAATATGACTGAGAACCAATAAACCGTCTTTAGGAGGTTCTTCGTGTTTCTGCAGACTCGTTATTTTTCATGCTGAATGCACCACAGTTTCAACCGTGAAGCACAGCAAAAATATTGTCAGTGTAAAATGGTGCAAACAGACTGAAGATGTCACAGATTCAAAAAGAAAGAAATGTGGCTGCAGGCAGGTGAATATAAAAATCTGATATTAAAACCAGTAGAATTAAGAAAATATAAAGTACAGCTAACATGCTGCAGGTGACAGAGGCCGTCTGATGCACAGGAGCAGTGAACATTTACACGAAAACAGAGGAATACAGCTTGTGTTTATTTTTTTCTTGAAGGAATTTATTGTAGTGACCGCCTACACTTTCGCCACCACAGGCAGTGTTTTACCTGCACAGAAGCTAAAATAATTTCATCCCGAGGAAGCTTTGGGCTGCTCTCATTTCTCTAATTTGACCCCCTGCCTGTGACCTCATGCTAAAGGTGGAGCTCTGATGGAGGATGCACAGTTGTGGTCTTTGCTGAAATGATGCACAAAAAAGATGCAACACACCTGATTTAGGTAAAGTTATTTTCTTATGATCACCCACCTGCAGCTTCCACCTTGACCATGAAGCTGAATGTATGTATTTAACATTTATTTATCTTTCCTCTTCGTGTTTTCTGCCCCGCGGATTACATTTCTGTTTTTGTTTTTGTTTTAACTCCAGTCTTTTATTTTGAAAGCAACTGTCACAGGAAGCCGTGCGAGCCTGCAGCTTGATTCTGGTCCTTCCTCAGCATCTTCATCATCCATCCGCGTCCCCCTCCGTGAGCTCGGGACCAACAGTGGAGCCATGGACGACGTCCCCTCGATCATCAACATCTCCATCGCCCTGCGGATTCAGCCCAACGAGGGCCCGGTCTTCTTCAAGGTGGACGGGACCCGGTTCGGCCAGAGCCGGACCATCAAGCTGCTCACGGGCTCCAAGTACAAGATCGAGGTGGTGATGAAGCCTGGAAACGTCGAAGCCACGTAAGGACATGAGTGACCTGTCTACAACAGGCCAGCGCGCATGTGCGTGAAATGATAACATGTATGATAGAGGTGACAATGAAGAACAGAGATGAGCAGGCTGCTGCTCCTGCTGCAGGCCGCAGCATACACACCTGCTGAATAAATCATACGGAGATCACGTGGCTCAGGTCGGCTCGGCAGGGCGGAGTCCGGCTCACAGTCACCGATGATGTTTAAAGGAAATGACGCGTTCAGTGCGGGAATAAAGGGGTTAATTAAAAAAAAGAAACAACTCAAAATTTCCAGCAGTTTCAGGGGAAATATTCATTGATGGAAGAATAAGAATAGCATCAGCCAAATGAAAATACTCCAATACATGTAAAAAATAATTGATCACAAATCAAAATACAGAAATATTGTCAGCTGTTTGTGCAGATAGGGGTACACACACATAGTGTGTGACCCCTATCTGCACAAACGGCTGACAATATGTAGTGATTCCCAAAGTGTGGCCTGGGTCCCCACAGAGGGCCGTGGAAGCACTGAAGTGGGAGTCATTTACTCCCACTCTGTAATATACTATGTGCTAAATAAATAAATAAACTATAGCATGGTTTCATTTTAAGCTGTGACTCCTTCTGTGTAAGGATCATTTTCTGGTCTAAGTAAAAATAACAAAATTCAAAACAGAACCTAAGCCCCATCAGGGATGACTGTGTCAGCGCGGTGGTTATCAGCTTTCTCTGTAAGCCGGGTTTTCTGCTTAAGGCTCTGAGCGCGCTCAGGAGCGTTTAACGCATCGGGTACCTGTGAGTGCTGCCTGCTCCAGTCAGAGAAGTTATTTGGTGATGATGATAAAATGTGATAAAAATCTATAAACAACATAAAAACTAACAGTAGAATAACTCGCTACAGCACACAGGTGATGGCTGTCAGTAGGAAATGCACAGTTACCAAAATAAAGCAGGAAGTCGAAGGCACAAACAGATGTAGGGAGGCACAGATGGGTAAACACAGAGGAAACCAGGAAAATTATAACTTCAGAAACAAGAGAGTAAAGAAGAGCAAAATCAAAACAGGAAACAGGAATTCTACAAACAGAAGCCCAGAGCTCGACAGGAAAGCAGACAAAACAAAACAGGAAGTGACGCTGTTGGGGGAGAACCAGGCTGAACCCTCCATCTTCACCCTGTGTGGTGATCAAAGGTTCAAAAGTGGGCCACAGCTGTCTTAGGCTGGTACAATATAATTAATTTACAATATTTACATATTTGTAATTATTTGTGGTCAGTTGTTAAATTTGAGCAGCTGTTGAAAATGAGTTTCCCTGCAGAGGATTTTGAATGACTCAGAGCATGATGCTCTCAATCAGTCCCTTTGATCACACTGAGCTCACTGCTGCTCATCAGACTGTTTAACAATGATGGAGACAAAATATCACAACTGATAAAAATGTTTAATGTTTTTACCCACAGTCATGCCCCTGTTTTAATGATACAGATTTAATAACTGTCTGAAAATGCAGTTTTAATGAGCATGATGATGGTGTCATCATCTGTCTGCATGCACGTGCACTGTCATCATTAAAGTGTACCTCTTTGGCCTTTTTCCTCACAGCAACATGAACATCGGGGGCATCGTCTTCCCGCTGGAGCAGCAGTCCAGGGATGAGGATTCGGTGGTTTACTACGGCCAGTACGACACCGAGGGCGTCCCGCACACCAAGAGTGGAGACCGGCAGCCCGTCCAAGTCAGCATAGAGGTGAGATCAGAAGAACCAGAGCGTAGTACATCATCTTCAGTTGAAAACCAGCTGAGAGAACAGCCTCATTGAAAGCATGTGGACCACTTTTAACTCTCAGCGGTGCCTCAGAGTTTGATTTTAGGAAGTGAAGGAGCATTTGAACTCGTGAATCGTTAATAGCACCACAGGTACTTTTTTGAAGTTCCTGAATTTAAAAATGGTTTAAAGTCTTTGATCAAGCAGCAGAATGTGAAGAAATAACTGCAGCTGTGTATGGAAGAATATCATCTGAAGGCAAACTGGGACCAGTACCTTCATGCACTGTCATGTGATACAACAAGGTGCCCCCTGGTATTGTAATGCTATATGTGGTCTTTCAGTGCCCCTCTGGTGGCCGATAACACACTCAGTTAGGAAAGAGAACAAAAGCTTTAAGAGGACCTCCACTGTATCTGTCCTTACCCTAAAGGACGGATGTGCAGCCTTAAAGTCTTTTAAGGTGGTGGTGTCACCCAAGAGTCCATGTGACCACTACACAGATGTATGCTCGGCACAGTGCAGCCTTAAAGGGATGTTGCTGTCATCCAGTAACAGATTTAATGGTCCAAACACTTTAAGATATATCAACTAGTGCGTTAATGAGGTTTTCTGTCAGCAGATGACATCAATGTGCACGCTGTCTGACTCATTGGTCCAGTCCGTGTAAAAGATAAATTAGCCTCGTTAAAAACACAAAGCTGTTCTGCTCTCTGTGCAGTTTAACAAGGCGGGATCGTTTGAGACGGTGTGGCAGGCCAAATATTACAACTACTACAAGAGGGAGCACTGCCAGTTCGGCAACAAGTTCAGCAGCATCGAGTACGAATGCAAGCCCAACGAGACACGGACCCTGATGTGGATCAACAAGGAGTCCTTCAACTGACTCCGCTCAGCGAGCGCCGATTGGAGGACCTCAGTCACACCGGGACTGCCTTTGAACATCAGCGTCACAGTAACACACGGCACCTCCTAAAGGTGAGCGTCTGGTCGGCGGCGGTCTGCTGTTTGTGTTCTTTTATCACCTCTGAGGGAGTGGTGAGCTGTTTGCCATGCTGCTCTGCGTGAGGGCGGGTTTCACCTTTAAAGCTGCATTCAACAGTCATAGTGAATTCAGCTTCTCAGCTGCTTTCAGACTTTTGACACCAAATGAAACCAAAATGACAGAAAAACGATTGGACTGAAAGAGAGGGGCACTCACTTCCTGTGTGGGTGTCTTCCTTTCATCAAACTGAACATGAATTTCTTCTTTAAAAGTTGCAGCTTTAAAGCAAAGTTAGAGGAACAACCAGACGGTTTGTGATCTGACCTCTTTAGGAACAAGAGTCGAAGAAGGTTGATGCTCATTTCAAGTCTGTGTGCCCAGTCCAGATTCACAGCTGAGCTTCCACTGCAGGAACTTTCTCCAGGACTCAGAAACCCATTAGTTTGCAGCTGCAATTACAATAATCATTTTTTAACTGCTGATCCACATCTCCTGAAATTCCCACCAGTGGAAGCAGCTCCCAGTTTGTGTTCAGGAGGCACAGACAGGCGTGGGCCTATTTGTAGCTCATTTGCTCAGCTGTGATGGAGCTAGGCTAGTAGGTTCACCTTGCTCCTAGTCTAGGTTAAACACCTCCTGTACTCTATGCACAGACTTGACAGATGTCTCCATCTTCTCTTTGGACTCTGGAAAACTCTTCTGACTGTTCCTTTAACACTGAAACTGCTCAGACTGAAGAGCAGCGTGGGAGACACCTGAAGTATTTTATCTTATGTGTTACTTGTGTGAAGGTCTGAGAGAAGAAAGGGCGGATGAGATGATGAACGTCACCATAAATGTTCTTAAATTTCTTATGTCTCATGTTTTATGTTATTTAAAGCGAGAATTCCTCCTAAAATGGTCCGTATGCTGCAGTTTTCAGTTCAGTTATTTCCAGCAGCAGAAATGAGTTGCGCTATTCTGAGTGTTGGTCCATCACAATAAAAGCTTGAGGGACACTTTCTGGAGCGCCCACGTTCAAACTGCTGTAGTTTCTGGGGGACTATTTCCAGCAGCGGAGTAATCCTTTGAGCCTTGAAACCCGTCTGAGGAGGCGAATGCTTCAGTTTTCTCATTCAGACTCTGTGCTTTTTCTCGCCGGCTGTAAGTGCTTCACTTTGTGTTTGTGCTGCTTAATATTTTTCTGGTTTCTCTCCAAGTGCATGACTGGATTCTTTTTTGCCAAATACGATCTGTCTGTTTGTTCCTTTGTTAAGATGTCTCGATGCCTGAAACTTGCTGTTTTGTTACGTCTTGAACTGAGGAGTATAAAGTGTGTCTGTGAATAAACTGCTATACAGAACCAATGGGGCTCTAACTGCTGCTTCCCCGGAATAATAAAGTTTATCCATGCAGTATTTCTCTGCGTGCTTCAAAATAGAAAAACAAAGCTCAAGCCCAGAAGTTAAAGAGCTTTCATACTGCAGTACAGCTGACACTTTCTCCACACGAATCCAAGCTCAGCATCCTATGGAAGCTTGTTTCTGCCACTGAAAAAAAAAACCTGCCATCTATAGCTTGAGATTTTGAGTTCCGCTCTGCCAATCAGGTAGCCCCGTGAAGGACGACATTTCCATGTTACCTGGTAGCAGATGGTGCAGACGCATGCACAGTCAAAATCGAGCAGTGAGAGCATGCAAATATGAACAGACCCACGACAGGTTAGCAATACGTAACTGACGAAGTAGGTTAGACATA
>JAMQGT020012066.1:0-18896 GCA_024447675.2 Pterophyllum scalare | reverse complement strand
AGTGCCTTGAGGCGACTGTTTGTTGTGATTTGGTCTCTCTCTCTCTCTCTCTCTCTCTCTCTATATATATATATATATATATATATATATATATATATATATATAAAAATATATAAATAATAAATAATTATGTATATAAGTGCCAGTGTGCTTTACCTACTTTAAATATATTTTGATTATACAGCTTGTGAATTCTTAGGCTACTCAAAGCTTTTACTTAAGTGAAAAATCTACTTTTTTAAACTTTTATAATATAATTATCCAACACAAGATTTATTTTAAATCATTCCACGTTACATAAAATAAAGCTGCAACCAAACAAGAACCTGAAAATCATCTTCCTTTACTCGTGTTCTACACTGATTTTATTTTAAATATTTTATTCTCCAGGTATCATTATCAATCTGTCATGGGGTTATTGTCTTGATCCCTTCTGTATCTATAAAATGTAAGAAAACAATGGCACGTTGATCTAATTCTGCCCTAAAACAAGATCACCAGCCTGAAACCCTAAACCCTCAAATTACTTTCATATACCACCAACAAATAATCATTTTGTCCAAATCTCCTGGATCTTACATTTCCAATGATGCAATGATGAAGTCTAGTTTTAAAACTCAGGTTAGGGTTAGAATTAGAAGTTCAATAAAAATGCTAACCCTGACTGACCGTCTAATCATGGTGTGTGGAATTTGTGAGCTGTCTCTTTAAATAAGACAGATGTAGGTTTTGATCAAAATCTAGCAGAGTTCTTGCTGCCACATCAGTCATGATGAGAAGCAGTGAAACGGAGATGAAGCTAAAGCAACAACCACACCGGCGTCTGTTTATGTTTTCAGCCATGTTGCCGTGGGGATGCCTGGCTCTCTCTACAGTATCCTTCACCACACACTGAAAGCCTTCTGACCTCCACCTGCAGCCATTTCCCTGCAGAGTACATACGGTAGCAGTACAGTTTGTGTACTTAAGGATATGAGTGCACAAGTATCCTGATGGCGAGTCTCCGGATGGGGTGAAAAGGGCTGAAGATGTAGAGGGCGGATGTGGCACTGAAACGGAAGATGGCCTTCCCTTTGTTCAGGACTATGAAGGTCTATAGAAGAACCAGAGAGAAAAAATAGATAAATACACAGATTTTATTAATAATGTGTAGTGCTGCCATCAAAAGCCACTAAAGCAGTGAGCCAGGGACCCAAGAACTGTATCTTTATCCCTATCATTTATTTTTGTTCTTAGGTTTCTGGGTTTAAGTGGCTAAACTATGTATCTCCATGGGAATGATTGTTTTAAGTCTTTTGGTGTATAATTTTCCTGTATGCAATGAAGTAATTAACCTACAGGAAATTAATTTAGTACTCTGAAATTATGCAACCAGCAACTATTTTTAACACATCTGACACATAATATTTTCTTTAGCAGTGAATTTATATTTTATATAATTTATACATTATTCCCGGCAGGCTGCATAACATGTCTGTTCTTGCAAGATGAAAAACTGCAGTTCCTCTTTTGAAGGCTCCAGAAAGAAAGTCAATCCTAAAGACGGAATGAAATAGGGACTAACTCGGACATCAGCCAGTGTTGGATATGTGTATTCAAATCTTTGGTGTTTTAAAGGATAAACACACCACTTTTTTAGATTATGTATTATTTCAATATAGATTATTTACATTCATTTCATCCTTCTTTGTATTCATTTAAAATTTTTAACAAACAATTTTGTTCATCTGAAAACCCTGCCCCTATGTTGATGACGTATTGCTATGTGTCTCTTGGATAGCCAAGCCATGATCCTTCATCTTGTTGGTGTATTCGACCGTGGATCTCAGAATATATCATCATCAAGTTTCATGTGTTTTTGCGATATGTATGCAATTTCGCTCATTCAAAAATGTCTAAGCAACCAAGGAAAGACAGGGCACACATTGTGCTGCTTGGAACTGCGACAAGTCAAAGCTAAAGGACAATATTGGAGTGTTTGAGTTCCCAAGTCCAGCGTGGTCACCAGAGCTGCATCAATTTTGGTTTGACCAAGTGAAATGTGCCTGCTATTAAGGTTGTGCTTAAACCAGGGACTTCAAGGTTTTGTGCTGCACATTATGATGCATCTGCAGAGTGAAGCCTGCAGTACAGATGAAATTCACAGACAACAAACTTGCTGGTTGAAAAAGTTCCTCCAAACTCAGAACTGATGCCAAAAATTCCAGTGCATGGGTAGGTACCCACAAATTTGGAATAGGTGCCACTGTGCCAGCAAGAATTTTGACCACAGCAATATGTGCATTTAAGATTTCCAATTTTGCGACTCCTGCATGTGTAGTACAATCAGTTTCGCTACCAGTTACGAAAGTTTGATTGCTTCGCCAAAAAAAGTGGTATTTCCACCAGTTTCGTCAATCTCTGAGTATAATCTGCTAATGATGTCATATGGTGAAATTCAAAGGTAAAGTGCTGATAAAGGCAGCTTTCAATTGTAGAAAGTACTTTTTGATTTTCTAGTTCATCATTGATTAAATCAACTGACAAGAATTACTTTGACTTTTCTTGAAGAAAGGTCAGATACATCGCTGATCTGCACACTGGCTGTGCTCCTTTGTTTGATTGTATACACAGTAACACATCATCAATGGGAGACGGCGTAGGTTTTAGTAGGTGACTGCAAGCATAAAAAACAGCTTCTGCTCATCAATTGATCATCATCCAAAATAACATTGTTGTTGTTTCTAGGCGTGATTTACAATACATTGGTAATGTGCTTATCCTTTAGCTGCCGCCATGTTGTTGTTGTCAGACTAATTGCATGTTGTGAATCTGTCTGCATTAATAATTTAGATGGCAGTTATTTACAAAGGTTCTCCAGTCTGTCTGAGACTGGTCCTCTCACCAAATGTGGACAAATTCAAGCAGGAAACAAGTTTTTCCGAGTCACAGTGTGATCGGCGTCCTGTTTTTACTCTGAATCAAAACAGACATAAAATACCAGAATTTCATGCCCCAAAACTGAAGCACAAACATCTGTTCATAGTGAGCCACAATATTATTAAAATTACTGAATAATACCAAAACAACTAAAAATTCTCCAACAACAACATGCACACAATGAACAGGTGACGCACACCTGCTGCTGGCTTTTACAAAATATTTTTGGCTGTATTACGCTGATTTGTGTTATTCTTGTGTCCAGAAGTTAGTTAGGTCCCCACAACATTACCAACAGATTTATGTCCTCAGAGTGCAAGCAATCCAGTATACCCACACACACACACACACACACACACACACATACAGACTAGGTTAACTCTCCTCCAGTCCTCTGTGAATTAGACTTTGAAAGAATCAATCTATCATCCAGGGATTCTCCCCAGCAGCAGAGAGAAGGTATTTCCAGAAACCTTCACACAGCACACACACACACACACACACACACACACACACACACACACACACACACTTTTTCTCTGGGTGACCTACCCTCTTGTCTTTGAAGTAGTACGGGTCGATGTCTTCCAGGGGAACGCCCACCAGATGAGATGGGATGTCAGCGTAGATGCGTGGCAGCTGTTTTCCTGCCTCCAGATCAGGCCGGGGCTGGGGGAGCTCCACATCGCCCAGGTCCTGACGCACACACAAAGACACACACCTGAAATCTGCCTGCTGATGCAGCCTGACTTCTTTATTTTCAGGTTTACCCCCACCATCTCACCCCAGTTGTGGTTGTAAGCTGCCCGTGTGCATACGTACCTCTTGGTACTGTTTGTTGCGTCGGGCCTCCTCCTGGGCAATGCGCTGCTCGATGGCCGCCAGGGAGTCCGGCGTGAAGCGCTGAAAGCTCTCTGGTCCCATTGGAAACACACAGCCAGCCATCTTCTCATCCTGATCTTGCTGCTGACTGGCCCAGTATACCAGCTGCACACACAGGAGACCGGGGTTAGCTATGAAAAATGACTTCCAGTCTGAAACCTCCAGTTTGACCATAGTAATCAAATCTTTTTTCTCACACAACCTACAGAATCAAATCCTAAATTACCCAGAATAAACTGCAACAACACTCCTACCAAAACACAGTACAGCTGCTGGAGGTATCATCCTGATACTGCTGTTGAGTCCTTCATACTTTGTTCACAGGAAAAATGTTTGTAATATTTCAGCTAACCAGAGCAGAGACTGATCCAGCTCACAGGTCAGGTATGTTTCAATTAAATCTGATGAATATTAATTAAACTAAATTAGAGCCAGTTTGTTTCCAAACGTGAAAAATATCAGGAGAACATTATGAGATGGCACATATGAGTATTTCTGACACATTTGATCCCTGTTATTCTTTTTGCTGAGTAAAATGGGAGCTGACACAGTGTCCAGATAAAACAATGTAATAAGGAAGGGAAGCAAAAGAAGTCAATGGAAGAGGAGGACGAAGGAGAGAGTGGAGATGGGGGATTAGAATAAGATGAAGGAAGAGGATGAGGTTGAGATGAAGAAGTGAGAGATATGACACCATCTCATCCATCCAGGAAACAAACACAGAACAATATGATGAATATTTGCAGGTGTTTGTGGGTCCACCCAATGAGTATAAATCTAATATTTTCTTTCTTTAAGCTCCATTTTTGGTCTCCAGCAGGAAAAACCTGCCTGTCTTCATTAACTGCTTCTTCTGAATGTATCATTTCCATTTTGTATGAAAATGATTAAAAAATAGCTGTATGACACAAACAATCCCAAAGACTGGATTTGTTGTGTTTTTTAGATTTGGGAGTTGCTGTGTGTGAAGAGGTCACTCAGCATGCTCAGATCTATCTGTATACATTAATTAGTTCAGTAAATGACATTAATGTAAGTTAATGAAGAGCATAACGAAAACACTTAAATCACATTGAGCTCATTTCTACAGTTAATACTTTCATTTAACTCGTGCTATGTACATAATTTTTTTTTTTTCAGTTTCATTTCAAGTAATCGGTCTCATTATGACAGTGTTCACTCGCCGTGCACGTTAAAATTAAGGAACACTGTAATTTCCATATTTTTTATGATAATGGAGCTACAAGTAAAGCAAAATCGGCCCCCTCTTTGCATCTAAACTGATGATAAAAACACTTGTTGAGTATATTTTGAATCCTCGAGTCATGAGCTGAGTAGCGTTTGATTCGAGTGCCTGGAGTGTTTCCGTGTGTCGGGATGGAGCCGTGATTGAACGGCTTCTTCGCCAGCAGGATGATTACGTCCTCTGAGACGGTGCTCTGCCGCTCAGGACAACCCCCAGCTTCAGCTCGCTCATCAGCAGCCGCTCTGGCCCTTTGAAAGGACAGCAATCAGCCTGAAAAACCCTCCATGATCAACTCCTACCTGATGAAGCTCAATCACACCTGCCTGCACGCATTCTCCCGCTCTGCTCGACACCTCAGTGGTGCCAACAGCTGCACAAGGTATTTTACAAATAACCAGTTATGACACTACTGTATGTAACACTGAGTCAACAGGAGCATAATGTTCCCTTTTGGTCTCTTTTACTTAGATCCAGGTAAGAAAATCCTGCCACTCATTTTCTGTTGCTACACGGCCTGTTTCCAAAGCCAGCATCATAAAGAAATCATCCCAGTTTGCTGTGGAAGAAGCGGACTGGTCTGCAGAGCAGGGTTATAATAGTTTTGGATTTTACATTATAGTTTAGTTTTAGTTCGTGTTTACTTTTTTTTTTTTCAAATTCAGTTAGTTTGAGTTAGTTTTGTAAACTCACAATAGAGTTTTAGTTTATCTTTTTTTTCCTTTTAATTGTAGTTAATGAAAATGTTTTTTCAATTTCAGTTTTTGTTATTTCTTTCTTTTTTGTTAACTATAATAACCCTGCTGCAGAGAGCAGCAACCTCAGCTCTATCAAAAACACCAACTGATCACTCAACAAAGGGACCAGAGCTCATTAATGTTCTACAAGCTGCATGGTGGCAAATCCCTGATGAAGAAGACAGGAAGGCAGAGACCAATCTCCTCTCCAACAATCAATAAATCAATCAAATACTTTATCGATCCCTCATGGGGCCATTCATGGCAAGCAAGGACAGCAGCATATTAAAAAAATTAACTCACTCACAGAAGACTGCAAATTTACACTATGAAGGCCTTTATTTGGAGGCCGCAGCACTCTTAGGGACATTATTTAATTCCTCCAAGGATTTTCTAAGGTAACAGGTAAAATAATAAAAGTTAAATATTATTATACTGTTGAAAAAAGAAGAGTCAGGTTTGCATGAGCAAACCTCTATGTCATGGTCCTGGGCCGGTGGCCCAGTGTTTTGTGTTCTTTTGTTTTCCTATGTTTCTCTGGTCCCTGGTGTTTCCCCCTGTCATGTTCCTGGTCCTGTCTCTTCCTGTTTTATTTTGATAGTCCTGTGTTCCCTATGCCTTGTGTTTAGTTTTGCTTCCCCCTGTCTCATCGGTGTGATTGACGCCACCTGTGTTCCCACCTGTTTCCTCCCTTGTCATTAGCCCTCGTGCGTATTTATGCCCTCAGTTTTCTTCCGTTCTTTGTCGCGTCATTAGTGGTTGTACCCTGCTGTCGTTCCTGCATGTCTTCCTAGTCTCTCCCTATCCAGTATATTTCCCAGGGAGAGTTCATGTTTGTGTTTTTGAACACCTTTTGTTTAATAAACGTGTGTCAAAAGCACCTTCCCGGAGTCTGCATTTGGGTTCCTCCCTCCTTCCTTCCTGCACAGCAGCTCTCCCACATGACACTCTAGTTATAATGGCTCAAAGTGGGAGAGGACCCAGAGCAGGACAATGAATCAGGGTTGAATCTTGATTTTAATGCTGGCTTTCAGTGATTAATAAAAACAAGATAATCAGGACTATTCCATGTAGCTACCATCTGCACCCACACTTTTGGCTACCCTCTCTACCAGATAACCCCTTTGTCCCCCAGTGCCTCCACCAGTTCTCTTTATGGTTTTTGCCATAACTGAGCTCCCCTATAGGAGAGAAAGATTTCAAAACTTGAAGGAAGTCAATGAGGCAAAGAGAAAAGAAGGAAAGGTCCAAAAATCCAAACTTCAATAAAATGTTCTCACAGGAGGACACAACAGGAAGCTATGAGGAAACACAGTGGGAACGTACGTCATAGTGAGGTGAGGAATGTTGGAGGTATCTAAAGGAGTAAGTGGTGGTACAGAAACCAGTGGGTAAGGAACAAAGACAGGAAGTGAGATTGAATGATGAAAAAAGGAGCCAAAACCCTTTAACTGGTGTGGTTTTAGTAATAGCAGAGAATCTTAATTTTTTACAGCCAGCTTTGGCTCTTCATCCATCTTAATAACTTATTTTTAAATGTACTCAGTGAAGGAGACATTTGTAATTGCTTTTTCAGATATATATCTATTTAAAATATGTTTAATAACCCAGATAAAATTGTTCTTGTTTATAGTATGGCTGTAAGCTGAAGTCAGTGGAGTGGAGTCTGCTGGAGCTGCAAATCCACGGAATACCTGCCCAGGTACTAATGACCAGGTTAGAGAGGGTGATTTCTACAAGGCCACCTCACACAAATGCATATGAAGCCTGCCATTTATCACTGCATTTGTGTCTATATCCATGTATACGGTCTGAAAATTATGGGAAGTCCAGATAATGAAGTGGAGACTGAAAAAAGCGTCTCATTGAACTCATAAATGGGCCAATCGAGTATAAGGTTACACTGAGAGCTCGAAGAGAGCAAGAGTGTGAGTGTGTAACCGGTGTGTGTGTGTGTGTGTGTGTGTGTGTGTCCAGGCCATCTGCCTTGGATCCTAATTGAATGATTAGACAGGCCTCGTTTTTCAACCCTTCATGCATTTATTCTTCACAGCTCCCAAATCTGATTTCTGAAGTGTGTGTGTGTGTGTGTGTGTGTGTGTGTGTTTGTGTGTGTGTGTCCACATCAAAGGAAAATCTAGCTCTGTTTTCCATTCTTATCTCTCTCTCTCCCTCACTCACACACACACACACACACACACACATAACCCCTATGTCAACTACAATAGGTCCTGATGAGCTGCTCTGTCCTGGTTTCCATTTAACTCCATCACTTGGTCACGTACACAATTATTTGTACCATGAGATCTGTCAGGACCTCCCAGCTGAGAGAAAAAATTCCCAAAGTCAAGCTGCGATAGGTCGGCAAAGCTGGAACATGACAAACTCAATTAAATCTCAACCTGATCTCATAAAAAAAGCATCATGAAAAAGGAACAGGAAGTTTGCTCATGTTCTTGGACATAAATTGTTACTTTTTTCATGACAGTCAGCAGGAATTTGAAAGTAATTTTTTCCATGAGGAGTACATTTTGTGTCTGTAGTATACACACCATGGGGAACCTAGAATGCAGAGATTTAAAAGAAGAAACAACCACTGAGTTTAAACCCAAACCAGCTTTTTCTAAACCTAACCAGGAAAGAGCGATGCAATTCAAAATCAGAGGTTTACTGTAGACCAGACCACAGGAATCGACACCCAGTATCTTTATGAACAAACTTAAACTTTTCAAACTTTAGACTAATCTTCACAGACTAGCAAGGCTAGTGAGACTAGCAAAAATATGTTTAAAAGACAGTGAAATTCAGCAACTTGTGGCATCAGGAGGCAGAATAAACATCTCATAAATGAGAGGTGAGCAGCTGAAGTCACTACTTTATGTGGTAAGTACATGTATACCTAACTAACCATAGGCTGTAATGTCCACCAACCACAAACCATCAGATAAAGCCATGAGTAATTAGCTAATCACTCTCAAACTAAGGAGTTTAAGTATCTCAGGATCTTGGTCATGAGCAACTGGAGATGCAGGAACCAGACCAGACCAATTTGGTGAAGAGAGGGTTGAGTGCAAAGGTTAGTCTTCCATTTGAACCCTCACTTCTGGTTATTAGCTTAATGTAGTGACCAAAAGAATGACACCTCAGCTTTAGAGGAGCTCATTCATGTCAAAAAGACCCTGCTGATGGTGGTTCAGGTATCTAATGAATATACATCCTGATGACACTCTGGGAGGCTTTCTGGACAGGCCAAGTCTTAGGTTGAATTTAATGGAGAGATCAGCTAACTGGTGAGTATCTCATGTTGCCATCAGGATGAACTGGGAAACAGTGCTTGGGAAGGATACATTTGGAATATAATACTTGGCTTGCTACAGTACCTCTACAACATATCTCCAGATCAGCCCAAAAAAATGGACCTAGTCTACTCATTTCCAGCTCCATATTTTTATTCTTGGACGTTACTGGAGCAGCTTTATATGATTCACCGAAGATAACTTGCTCCCCCCAAATCAGTTTCTGTCTGAAACGGGCTGCTTAGCTCTTCTCTCTTTAAGCTAACTTCTTACTGATCTTTTTTCTGAGGTGTGTGAAGCTTCTTTGCCTGAGATGACTGTATCAGAGATGTCCTCTTTCTATGACATCATTCAGATCCATCAGTAGGAAAACTGATCTAAGCTGAGCAGTTAAAGAAGTCTGAAACCTGAGTTATTGGTTCACAGAGATTATTTCCACATACATTGGCCTCATTACTAAAAGAATTGGCTGTGTTTTTAACATGAACATCCACTATTGGAACAGAAAACATGTATTAAACAAGGAAAATGAGGCCAAGGCCAAATGTCTACACTCTGAATTGTGCCTCAAAAATACAATTCATATCTAATCTCACTGCATTCAGCCTGTAATCTTATCTCAGACACCTCACTGTCAGCTCCTAATTTTAACCCTGTTGTGAATGAAAGCTGTCAGAAGCATGTGTTTTATGAATGATTCATAACTCTAAATTACATCAAGAGGGTCCAAAAATGTTCCACGGCCTGAGTCACACAGCTTTCTGAGGACCTTTTAAGACCACACGATTGTTTCCAGCAACCTTTTGATGAACTCAGACATTTATTGTACTTTATTTATAATCAGAGGAGCATTCAGCTCTGAAATTACCAGGCAGGGGAACCATTAAATGCAATGACTGGTCAAATATGACTTTTAGACACCATGACTAAAATGTACTAAGAAGCAAAGACCAAATACTGCTTCTGTCTGGCATTTGACTATATTATAATGTTCTTTCCTCTTTGGTTTTCATTTTCTCTTCTCAGATATTTTAACACCTTTTTAATGCCTCTTTTATGAAGTCACATCCTTATTTGGCTTCCTCATAGTCTTGGACCTCCTTCTAGCCTTTTCTTTGCCTTCTTTTTCCCTCCTTTCCTTTTCTGTTTCCCTTTACTACCTTCTCCCATGTCCTTTCACACTCTGAAAAAAAGGCAGGGTGCACTGCAGACGAGCCAACACAGTAAAAGTCCTACAAGCTGCTCTTCTGATCTTTCAAGACTTCTGGCCATTTTTCCAGGCATTTCTCTTAAAGAATGCTCTAATTGGCATCACAGGAAAATATTTCTTCAGAGTCAGACAGACTAATATGTTTAATGTCACCCTTCTTTCAGACACTAATCAGCCTCCAAACTGCTTCCAGCAGCTTCAGGCTAAACCACAATGAACTGCCATGAACTTCAAATGACTGAACAGATGATTGCAGATCAGTTGCTCTGCTTCAACTGTGTTTCATGTTTTTAATTATGTTTCTTACTCATGTTTCTTTGCATTGTTGTTTACCACTAATTCTGTGTTATGGCCTCACAATGCTTAATGCTGATGCTACTATATGCTGCAATTCCCTTATTAAGTGATGATGTACGTCAGTGTACGCTTCAGAATAGAATCACTCTTGGGTGACTCAGATTTCAGTGTGGACATTAAGCTTAAGATCAGGACTTTTTCACAGTGAGAACCCACGCAGCAACATGTTAAGGACTAATCTCAATATTCTTTTGGCTTAAGTTTGGTCCATTTTTAGGGTTTTACATGATGGCGTTTATCTCTGCCCATCAGGTACCCTCAACATGAAATTTATTTGCGCTAATGTGTTTATATTTGCCTAACTGTAGTTTTGCACCTGTTTAATCATCATGGAAACATCTAACCCAACTAAACTTTGTAAATCCTCTTTTTCATTTTGGTTGCTTTTGGAAAGGGTAGGAGCATTCAGTCCTAGAAATGGGTTATCCACTTAAGAAGTGGATAACACTGCAACTTTACTTACAATGCAGAACAGTGCAGTATCACTTTTCCTCATGCTAATCATGATGTTTCCTACTCTGGTCAACTGGTCTTTCTTGGTGGGTTTCCTCCAACAGGTCAAAGATTTGCACACTGGTCTAATCAGTGATTCAAACTTAATGGAGGTTTGAGAGATCAGTAAGTCTAGATACACACAAGCCAGTGAGTGAATGAATGATAATAAAAATATATGTATACATAAAATAAAATAACCCAAATTTGCACCTTTTTAAAAGTCAGTTTTGTACCTTTTGTTTAAACCTCTGTGTGCTATAAACCACAGTGACAAGCTATTTTACCAGTAAAGTACAATAAGTTCTTCACATTAGTATTTAGCTGCCTTACTCAGCAACAATCTTAGGCTTCAATTCTGATACGACACAACTACAGACACCAGTAGTGAAGATGTTATGAAACAGGAAGACAGGCGAGACTGGATGAATTTCTGGGTCACCACACCAACACAGACAACCCACCAACCAAACAAGCATCGCCCTCAGGAAGGACACACACACATGCAAATATGTATGAGGAAAGTCACATTCAAGCACAAACATGCAAACAGGCGCCGCAGCTTTTATATTAGGGTGGAAACAATGTTTAAATAAACCTGCAGCTACAAAACACCTCCAGTTCATTTCATACATGTTTACTGATCAGACAGGAGTGTTGGGGGCATACCCAGCTGTAAGTCGCCTCACACGAGCAGGTCCCTCTCTGAAACCATCACAGACACCACTAACTACATTTACTGCTGGTAAATTCACTAAATGCAACACAGATGACTTATTGTTAGATCACTTTAATGTCCTTAAAGTGTTCTCAAACCCACTGCTTCTGCTTTTTATTTCAAAAATAATGTTTAAGAGAAATAATATAAAGTCAGCGGCAGCCTGATCAGTTCTGTCGTTACCTCAGGGTCTGCGGTGCAGAGCTGGGGCTCGACATGATGGTGCATCCTAGAGTAAAATCACTGAAGCTTAAGTTAAAATGGTGATGAAATGATTTTCTGTGGTGCTTTAAAATAGATCAAATTTAAACAGTAAAGAAATAAAAGTAATAAGAAACTTCCAGTACCTAAAATGAGAATCCTTTCTCAGAGTAATGGTGATCCAAAACACCACAATTAAAATTTAAACTTCTTGCATACAAAGTCCTGAATGATCAGGAGCCATCATATGTTAAAGACCACATAGTATCATACAGTATTACTCAAAAAAAAAAGCACAGGTCATGTGACCCTGAACCATCCCTTAGTTATGCTGCTACAGGCTCTCTTCTCTCATCTATCCCTTCAACACTCAACCGACTGATGCAGATGGCTCAGCTCGTTTGAGGTTTCTTCCTGTTAAAAGGGAGTTTTTTCCTCCATGCTGTCACCAAGTGCAGTTCATGGGGGAGTGTCTGATTGTTGTTTTTTTCTCTAATATTGAGGGGCTTTTACAGTAGAAAGCTTCTTGAGGCTACTTGAGGTGGGACTGAAACACATTAATTGACACAGCAGTTGTAGTGCATCACATCTGAGCAACAACAGGTTCATTACTTTACTCAGCGGAACACTGAACCCTAATGAAGAGCTTCAAAATTACACATGAATTTAAAAAAACATCCAATTCCTCCTGACTAGTAAATAAAGTGTAAAACTCTGAGAGTTAGGTTCCCTTAGAGGAAAACGATTAATGCTGTACTCATAAGTATATGGATGTGCAGGGCCCGGGGTTAAACACCCGACCTTTGACAAGAGCAAATCTGAGTCTCTCCCCTCTTATCTACGGTCATATCCCTATTGCATAAACCTTTAACCATGATTAAAAATGATGGAGCTTTTAAAGTTACATCTGGGCTGTTCAAAGAAGAAAAATATCCAGATTATGCCAATATTTTTCATACATTACAAATTAAGTAGCTGATTTATATTTCATTTAAAATATTTAATTGGGTTTCCTTTTAGTATAAATGAATGCATAAAGCTTTCTAAAGATCTTTTGACTTCATGACTAGCCTCGTCTTACAAGCAATTCTTTGACTTATTTTTAGTGCACTATCTGTTCATGAGGAAATAAGCCAGGTTATTTTGTTTAAGCTACAATTTATAGATGTCCC
This sequence comes from Pterophyllum scalare, assembly GCA_024447675.2. NCBI lineage: Eukaryota > Metazoa > Chordata > Actinopteri > Cichliformes > Cichlidae > Pterophyllum > Pterophyllum scalare. The sequence goes on along the minus strand of JAMQGT020012066.1, from coordinate 5,669 downwards.
CAAAACACGTCAGATACATGTAAAGTGTTAGTTTTTCAAAGAGGACGGCTAGAAGGATACAAAGTGAATGTGAGCTCTTTAAAACGTGGCCCTGCAGACCACAGCATTCCCGAGAAGCACTCATCCAAACAGCATGACTGAAGTAGTTTGTGACAGGAAACCAAAGACAATGAATAAATAAAATGAAATAAAACACATGCACCTATCTTTGTATGAACTAGTTTGAGTTTTCAACCATCACAGGCAGGAATTTCTTTAAACGTTGAACATTTTCTCCAGCTTCAAACCTCCAACACAGAAAACCAACCAGACAACCGCTCTGCACAATAAAGGTTTAAAAAAGCAGTGGGGACACATTAAGACACACCTGAAAACAAACACTTGTGCAGTTATACAAAATGATTTCAGTTTGTTAGAGACCCACACTAATGTGCAGAGCAAAAACAACAGAATGCTCCTTTAGTGAGTTTCTCCTCCAAATTTTCATTTTTCAGACATTCATGTGTGTGTGTGTGTGTGTCTGTGTGTGTGCGTGCGTGTGTGTGTTCACTTGGCGTAGGTGCATGCATATTCTGGCCTCCTTTATTTCCATACCATTTCAGCTATTCATCAGATACAGTATGTGCCTCTGTGCGCCCCCTGCTGTGTGTGTGTGTGTGTGTGTGTGTGTGTGTGTGTGGAATGGCCACACGCTTGGCTTGCTCTTTTCTCCTTCAAGCGTTTCTTCCAACCTCTGGCGAGCTACAAACTCTCTCTGTGTCTGTCTCCACATCCTGTCTGAAGCCTGTTTGTGAAATAAGGTCAAACTAAAACACCAAAACAAAAATAAAGTCTGTGTTCTTACCAGAAATAAGAAGTAAATATGCAGAATGATGTGTTATTGTTCGTTTCAGAGGGTGCACTCCTGCTGCTGTTAAGAATTCGGAGGCTCATTCATGACACAAACTACACAAACTGCTGAGCTGTGAACAAACTGCGGATGGAGATTAGGCAGCATTCATGGATAGATTATTTAGAGTAGAGGGTGAAGACTGAGTTTAGACTGGAAGTGTGCATCTGGATCCAGGCTCACCGTCCCGTCTGTGCTGCTTATTTTCAGCTTTGTCAGTTCATAAACATTGCATGCAAACTCCAACTGAGAGCAGTTGAGAAAACTCCACTGGAATTCACCTGGAAGTGAAGTTTCATCTCCTTCTTACGTACATAAACCTACTGCCCAGTGAGCATCATCATTTTGTCTGGAAGCTGACACACCTCCCCTCTTTGTGTTTTGCATTTTTAAAAAACTTAAAATACAGTGATCCCTCCCTGAAAATCTGTGAAGTAGTGGCGTTATATTTATTATATATTTATTCTATTATTTATGTATATTTTAAGGCTTTATAAACCCTTCCCACACTCCTATAAACCTTTCCTACTCTCTTACTACAACTTGATCTTTATTGATCCCACAATGGGGAAATTACAGTTAACAGAACACCCATCCAAGAAGACAAACAAACAAACATGGGGAGATAGGTGAACTGAGGCCATGCCGCCCCCTTCTTGAGGAGCTGCCATTAAAAAGACGGAAACAATAGCGAAAACATAAAAGGATGAGTGAGGAAAAAATTATCTCATATTTTGTATACATACACACATACACATACACAGCATAAGGTTACAAAAACCTCTGCGATAGTGCAGGAAGGACATGGCATAAAGCATGGGAGCAGTAGGGTGGGGAGGGGCAAGAGTGGAAGGGAGCCAGCGGAAGCGAGGGGGGGGGTCGGGCTACTGTGGGGCTGAGTCAAACTCCCCTCCTCGGCTAACAGTTCTGATAAGAGGTGGAAAAATGTTCATCAGCAGCTAGGTCAGGGAGATCAGTCCAACACAGATCAGGAGAAGACAGGATGGGGGGGGGGTAGAGCATCTGTTTACAGAACTTCCAGGAGAAGATTGAGATAAGCAGCAGCCCAAGGCCGCCAGGGACTCAAATTTCTGATTCTATGACTTGCTTTGGAACAGGTTGTACTGATTATTTGTTGACAGCCTTTAGTCTTTCTGGTACCTCTCAATGGTGAAAAAATCCAATCATCCGAATCCTTTTGTTCAATCCTTCGCCCTGCAGAAACAGGTACCTCTCCAAGATCTAATCCCTCCAATCAGCTCCAGGTATACTGAGTCTGAGTTTTGAGTCTGTACCTTTCTGCATAACCCATCATAAGCAGCCTTACCATGGCCCAACAGCTGCCTAGACGTCCTGAATTGTAGCGACAAGCCAGGTGTCTCCAGGTCCAATCAGGGAAATCCTAGTGTCAGTAAGCCGAATGTGTACGTCCTCCATCGACAGTACAGCCAGGCACGTCATCTTCCACCCACACAGGAATCCATAACGTAGCCAGCTGGGAATGTCAATTGGATAAGAGTGAATAGGGTTCTCCTTTCCCCAATCTCCCCATGGTGAAAATTTAATCAAAATAGTGGCGTTGAGAGACCAGCTGACCAAATCCATAATTATAATTTCTAGTTCGGAAGCTTTGTGAAGAGAGGCTCTAAGCAGCAAAAGCAGGGTAAAAAAGCAGGAAAGCAGGGTAAAAAAGTAAGGGCAGGGGAGAGAAGAAAAGTGCGTCCGTCTCCACTGAGGAGCTGAAGAAAAGAAAAAAAAAACTTGAATGATGAAGATGATGAATAACGTAGCTGTGCAGTACTGATGGTGATGAAGGTGGTGAAGCATCTTTGCCCTCAGCCGTAATTTCCATTTCCAGCTAAAGGCCTAGGTGTAACTTATCCGTTCATCTGAGTGATGAACAGAGTTATGGAGTGTTACAGAAATACCTGTTTACCGTAAAATCCAGCAATATAGTGAAAACTCCGTGAAACAGAGTTAGAAATATTTTTTACAAAAATCTGTGATACAGCAAAGTAATGTAGCGTGGGACGACTGTACCAAAAAAAGGACTTAATTCTGCAATCAAGTGTGGTCACACTGGAGTTGTCAGGATATCAGTTTTTACTACATGATGGTTAAAAGAACTTATGATTATGATATTAGCACCACATTCCTAGATTTATAGAAAAAATTTCAAATTCATCTGTTATACTTAGCTCCTCACGTCCTGCATAGCAGAGAACCACCGCCCTAATGCTTCATCAGGTAATGTTCAGGTCTTCATCACAGCTGGTATTTTTCTAAAAGTACTTCAGGGCAGTGGGAGGTATCAGAGTCGTTGCTGTCTTCAAGATCTGAGGGTTCTCCATCTGAAGGATGAGGCAGGCCAGTTCAAGACTTCTGTGGGCCACTTATGCAGAGAACTTCTTCATTGGTGATGGAATAGTAGAACTGCATCTTGATAATTCAGTTTAGGCACCTCTCCTAAAAGATGTCAAGTTTCTTGTTGATACTTGCTAACGTCTTCTAGATATCTTGACCAAGAGGGCGGCGCCTGGTACGGCAGCGGCTACTCAAGCTCCTTTTAGCAATGTGCACTTTATTATCCCAGTGCAAACACAAAAAATGCACTAAACATCCTGTACCAGACTGTCAGCACGATGCAAAATACTGACCCAAATTGTGTTTATATTATTGCTGGAGACTTTAATCAAGCTAACCTGAAGTCAGTACTTCCACATTACCATCAACACGTCGTCTTTACTACCAGGGGAGAAAACACACTAGACCGGGTGTACACAAACATCAAACAGGTATTCAGGGCAACCCCTCACCCACACCTTGGTAATTCGGACCATCTTTCTGTTATGTTAATTCCTGTTTACAGAACACTTCTAACCAGAAGCAGGCCATCAGTGAAGCAGATAAGAACCTGGCCAGAGGGAGCAGTCTCTGCACTTCAGGACTGTTTCGAATGTACAGACTGGACTATATTCAGAGAGGCTGCCACAGCCAATCAGCAGATCAATCTTGGGGAATATGCTGAATCTGTGACAGGATATATAAAAAAGTGTGTGGAAGATGTGTCTGTCATCAAGAACATCACCATACGTGCCAATCAAAAACCCTGGCTCACCAGTGAGGTGCATGCACTTTTAAAAACATGCGATGCTGCCTTTAAATCTGGTGACAAAGATGCTCTTAGGAATGCCAGAGCAAACCTGAATCTGGGTTTAAGAGCAGCAAAGCGTGCTTATGGACAGAAAATTCACAGTCATTTCACTGATTCAAAAGACACCAGGCACCTGTGGCAAGGCATTCAAACCATCACAGACTACAGGCCCATACCACCAACACTCAGCAATGACAACACCGACTTCCTCAACACACTCAACACATACTTCAGCCGGTTTGAGGAAATGAACACCACCACAATATCAAAAGTCTAGGTGCATGTCAATATCACTCTGTCTTGACCCAGCTGATGTCCAGAGGACCTTACACAGAATCCAAGGAAAGCGGCAGGTCCTGACAACATATCAGGGTATGTACTGCTGAACAGCTGGCACATGTGCTTACAGACATCTATAACATCTCCCTGAGACAAGCTATCGTGCCTCCATGCTTCAAAACCACCACTAGTATACCACTACCAAAGAAGTCACCAGCACTGACACTTAACGACAACCGCTCTATAGCCCTGACACCTATCATGATGAGGTGCTTTGAAAAACTGGTAAGAGACCACATTATATCCAAACTCCCTGCAACATTCGACCATCTTCAATTTGCATACCGCCCTAACCACTCCACAGATGACGCCATATCAGCAGCGCTACACCTGAGTCTGGACCATCTGGAGAATAAGAACAGTTATGTGTAGATGCTCTTTATTGACTTCAGCTCAGCTTTTAATACAGTAATCCCTCAGCACCTGGTGAGAAAACTTGGACCACTAGGCATCAAAACCTCACTGTGTAATTGGCTATTGGACTTCCTCACCAACAGACCCCAGAAAGTGAAAGTTGGAAAAAACACCTCTCAGACTATCATCATGATCACTGGGGTTCCTCAGGGCTGTGTGTTGAGTCCTCTGCTGTTTACTCTGATGATGCATGACTGCTGTGCCAAATTTAATTCGAACCACATCATCAAGTTCGCGGATGACACAACAGTGGTGGACCTTATCAGCAATGATGATGACTCCGCCTATAGAGAGGAAGTTAACCAACTCTTTGTATGGTGTGAAAATAACAACCTGCCACTGAATGCCAACAAAGCAAAGGAAATCACTGTTGACTTCAGGAGGGAACACACAGTACATGCTCTGCTTACAATCCATGGAAACATTGTGGAGTCAGTCAGAAGCACCAAATTTCTGGGGGTACACCTCACAAACGACCTGACATGGACTATGCACACCACCTCCCTTGTCAAGCAAACACATCAACGTCTCCACTTCCTGCGACGGATGAGAAGAACAAATCTTCCCCCTCCGATCCTCATAACTTTCTACAAAGGTGCTATAGAGAACATTCTCACCAACAGTCTCCTAGTCTGGTATGGAAATTGTTCAGTCTCAGACCAGAAACCCCTTCAGAGAGTAGTGAGGACAGCGGAAAAGATCACCAGAACCTCACTCCCTTCCATACAAGAACTCTACCAGTCACGCTGCCTCAGAAGAGACACCAAGATTATCAGTGACCCCACACACCCGGCGACTGTTCTGTCTCTTGCCCTCTGGCAAACGCTACCGCAGCATGTAATGCAGGACTGCCAGACTCAGCAAAAGCTTTTT
>JAMQGT020012065.1:5000-85712 GCA_024447675.2 Pterophyllum scalare | reverse complement strand
TGTAGCTTAGGTGGTTTTCTATAAAGTTCTCACTACCATGTATTTCACACAGTCACACAGCAGTGCCCCAGGTGATAGACCAAAAGCGGGATAAAGAGGTTCTTTGAAATGGTGCTTGTAGGTGCAAAGCTCAGTCAGACTGTCCCCATCGACACGGTAGAAGGTGATCCTGTGATGAGGATAATCTACATACACTCCTACATTGTAAGAGACAGCACTGGTGTAAGGAATGCTGATAATTTTTGGGACACTATCATGGTACAGGCCTCATAACCATAAGTATAGCAGACTAGACTCCATCATTCATCATTATAGCCCACACCCCTCATCATTGAACTTCGGACTCAGCTGCCTTCGATACTGCCGTAGGCCACCACCCCACCCATGCCCCCTCACCCCCCCAGGTAACCTCCCAGTAATGAGGCGGTCAACTGTTTGGGCTGAAAGAGGTTCATGAACCCAGCACCTGATACCAGTAATCAAATCTGGATGGGTTATTGTCATAGTTGTTCACCCATGATGTTGTTGTTGCTTTTTTGCCATCCGCAGACAGATTGAACATATTTGTTTGCTGTATACCAGTCTGAATGTGACATCACAGCCATAGTCTGTTGAGAGAGAAAAGAAGACAGCTGCAGTTAATCCCATCTGCACCCCACAGGGTGACTCCGTACTGGTTCTCCACAGTGTTTGCTGACAACCACAAAGATGTCTTCATTTGTTGTTGCACATTCCTTCTGAAGGGTTTAAGTTTTCCATGTGCTTTTTAAATTTCCTTGAGTAGTGTTCAACAAAACTGGATATTCATAGACACTTTTGTTATAACTTTATTAACAGAAATCTCTAAACTGAACAAAAAAATTCTTCAAAATTTGATCTTAAATGCTGCTTTGTTTTCATGACTCAAACACATACTTACTGTTAAGAAGACTGCATCTTTGCATCAATCTGCAGGAAGAAATGAATCCAGGATGAACCTTCAAAAAAAAACCTTCAAATGTAAAGACTTGAGCATTACTGCTAACCAGCTGATTAATCCTGCCCACGTCAGCCCTGTGGGCAGTTCTGTCATTGCCTCTACATCTGCCCATAGGGTTTAAACGTGCCCCCTAATAGAAACACTATTAGCATCAGCAACCACAGTTAACTTTCAGTCTAGGGCCAGATCGATGAAAACCCCAAACCACAAGCTGTAGCATTAATGCATGCTGGCACCAATAATGTAAGGATAATCAATGTGAGATTACAAACCAAAACCTAGACAGGGAGACAGTTTACCCTGGGTTTCCTTTCGATGCCTGTTAAAAGAAAGTTAGAGGATATGGTCAGGAGTTAGTCAGGTCAAGAGTTATGTACCAACTGTCTTAATGGTATTAATGTCTCTGTATAGATGCATGTGTCAAATGTCTAATTGATGGCTGTCTTTAATTAAATTCAAGCTCCAGGCCTGCAATGTTTTTTTTAATGAAGGCTGAATGAACTACTAAAATCATGGAAGCTAGTAAAAAGCCTTTAGGGATAGCTCATGCTTCTATACAGGCACATACAGCATTAATGCATCAGAAACACTGTGAAGGGCTTTCCTTACCATTGTACTTCCAGATAGTTGAGACAAGTTGACAGTCAATCTTGGAAATTGCTGTTGCTCTTTTCTATACCTCAATGAGATAAATGAAATAAAGAAAAAGGCAGATATGTGTTTAGAGGGTAGTACACTGAACATTGTACTTCTGTAATCTCACATTGCCAAGCTGTTTCAATATATTTCTCACAGCAGACTTTTTAGACTGAGTATGATATGCTAAAAGTCAATAAGAGTAACTGATGATATAAATGCAATCTTTGATGGAAAAATGATCATGGCAGAAACATAATTTCTGATTCATAAATAGATAACATAATCAATTTTATGTAAATGTCCTCATGGTGGGATTTTAAAGTAAGAAGCATGGTTATGTAGTTTGCATCACATGCTATTATCCAATGTACAAAAGTGAAAGGACGTGAATAAATCCAGTTTAAGCAGGAGTCCTACATTGACTGGAATGGCAGGAAGTAAATGTAAAGTTGTCCAAAATATTATCTCAAGATTGTATATTTACAGATCAAAGACCACCATGATTGATATTTTAAAACCCTTTTTAGACATAAACTGCTAACATTTTCAGCAAAAGCAACACAGCTCTAAAAACTGATCGCTAAGAAAGAGTGCAGGCAGAGTTCCACTTACTTAACTTGTTGCTGTGAATATGTTTCAGTCCACCAGCAGCTTTGTCGAGTTCTGAGGTCTCTATAGAAACTGAGATTTATATTCACCTGAGCCTCAGCATTCACACCCTTTGTTCACTGGTTCTTTATATTAGATGTGAAAATCTCATTTCTGTGGAACTGACTATTCCGGTAAGACTATGTATTCCAACAGTGAAACGAGCCATGAAATAGATACTTATCATACTTATAGCTGAGATGAGGGAAGACAAAGGACAAAAAAAATTGAGGGTTGTGGATTTCAGTGAAGAAAAGCCTCCTCAGGTCCCTCCCCCTTTTTTTTTCATTAAACATTTGAACAAATGTACAAAATCAAAAGGCATGTATACATGAGAAATACAATGGATTGTACACATTTCGGGCACACAAAATATTATAAAATAAAGTGTCAGACATTAAACAGAAGAAAAATAAATAAATAAAAATAAAAATAAATAAATAAATAAGTGAACGGAACATACAAACAAAGGACAAAGGGGCACTAGTTCTTATCAAATAAGTTCAGTTCTTTGCAGGCATCCAGGAGCTATACTCCATGCTTACTTTTTTATCAGTTTTTTAGGTCAGTTTTTCAGGTGGTTGTCCACTAGAATGCTTTTAAAGGCTGAAAAGTCAGGTTTTCTATTTCCCCATTTACAGGTGTGGATGAAGAATTTGGCAAGGATTAGCAGGTTGTTAAATATAAGGTCAATTCTTCTGTCTCTGAAGGTGATTCCAAATATTATAGCCTCTCTTTTTAAGCGATGGGCTAGGTAGAGTTTTGTAGAGATCCATTCTTGAAAGTTTTCCCAAAATGTCCCAGTGTGCACACAATAAAAAAAAGAGATGGTCTGTTGATTCAGTATCATTGTCACAAAAGGTACAGCTATTATTATCCAAGTTGAAACTTTGTCTTCACAGTTCCCTGGATGGAAAAATGTTATTGAGAATTTTAAAGTTTACTTCTTTTACTTTAGGACTTTTTTTAAAATTTATTTAAAGGTATTTAAGGTAAGCAGTTCTCCACTTATTGACCTCTGAGTCAGAAAACAAATTTAAAATGGAATTTCTATTTGGTCATGCAGGAAATATAAAATTAGTCAGATGCAGACGTATTCATTTGTTAGTGTTACTTTTGTCCAAATGGTTTACTCCATAGATTTGGAGTGTAGGTAATTGAAGGTTAGCTGTTTCAGTGCTTATGTTTTGGACCAAATGTTTGACTGTGGTAGGGATAGAGCTCAATACAGTGTTAAACTGAGTGCGTGAGCAGTCTAAATTATACAATAGGCAAAAGTCCTCAAAGGACAACCAACCACCACTGTCATTTAGAAAATGTCTAATGGACCAGATACCTTTTTCCATCCAGTGATTCAAATACAGAGACTTATTTCTATGTAGCACATATCTATTATTCCAGATAGGAGTTTGGTGGGGAGTAAAATTGTGCCTGTACATAAGTTTCCAGCATAGCAACACCTGTTTATGAAAACACGATAGCTTAATGGGGAGTCTGTCAACACCAAAGTCACATTTAAGAACAAAATCTATGCATCCAACATTTTTAAATAAGCCTGAAGGAAGACAATACTGGATGCTATTCACATTCATTAAAAAAGATTTCAGTCAGTTTATTTTTAAGACCGCATTTAAACATTCAAAGTCAATAGCTTGCAAACCACCATCTTTAACGTCTTTAACCATGTTTGCTTTCTTTAAATAGTGGACTCGGTTTCTCCAGATGAAGTTAAACTTCAACTGATTTATAGCCTTAATGTATTTGTTGGGTATGGCCATATAATATATGGGATATATACATTGAGACAGTGACTCCTTTTTGGTCAAATAGGTTCTGCCGAACAGTGTCAGATCTCTTTGAAGCCGTCTATTTAACTAAGATTTGCAGTTCTGGATTTTATTCTCTATGTTAAAAGTTTCACTGAGTTTAACATCTTTAGTTATTAGAATTCCAAGATATTTAATGGGAATACCATAAGCTTCTGTGAGATTAGAGTCATGAATTGCCATCAGTTCACATTTCTATAAATTTAGCTTTAACCCTGATGCTTTGGAGAATGTATTTATTAACTCAAGTACTTTAGGGGTTTGGTCTAGACTATTTAAAAAATTGTGGTGTTGTCAGCTAGTTGACTGATTATAATTTGGTCATCAAAAACTTTTAATTTTGGTATATTTGACTTTTTTTTTTTATAAAGATAGCCATCACTTCAATGGCTAAGATAAAGAGGAAGGGGGAAATATTGCAGCCCTGTTTAACTCCCCTATTAATGGTGAAACGTGGAGAAGTACCGTGCGGGAGTGCAACCGAACTTGTGGTGCCATTGTAAAAGCATTTAACTACTCTACAGAAATTTGGCCCAAAGTCGAACATGTGTAAAACTTTGAAAAGAAACTGATGCTCTAATGTATCAAATGCTTTGTAAAAGTCCAGGAAAAGGATGAAACCTTTATCCTCAATCAAGTCACTGTACTCAAGTAAATCCTGCACCAGTCTGATGTTATTGTGTATGGATCTTTAGCTCATGAAACCAGTTTGTGTTTCAGAAATAACATCCTTAAGACCTGTCTTTAATCTATTTGTATATATATATATATATAAATATATATATACGTCAACAATTTGTAGTCACAGTTTAGGAGAGTGATCGGGTGGTAGTTGTCTAGAACCTTGCTGTCTCTTCCTGGTTTTGGTATAAAAGTGATGATACCCTGCTTCTTATAGTGTGGAAGTGAGTTGTTATATATGATCTCTTTAAAGATGTGAAAAATAAATTCTCTGAGACAATCCCAGAAATGTCTATAGAAATTGGCAGTGAGGCCATCAGGGCCAGGGGATTTATCGAGTTTCAAGCACATGATAACACTGTCTAGTTCTTCTATATTGATATCTTTGTCACAGTTTTCCTTGAAATCCTCAGTGATCTGGGGGATGAAGTCTTTGACTTGGCCTAGCAGGAGGTCACAATCTTGGGTTGAAAATGAAGAGCAGTAAAGGTTTTGATAAAAGTTTCTAATTTCTTTTGCAATTAAAATTTGGTCTGTGCATTCTTTGTTGTTAATAAGAAGGGATTGTATGCATCTTTTAGCTTGCCACTTTTTTTCCAGTCTACAGAAATATGCACTTTTTCTTTTTTTCCTTCCTCAATCCATTTGGCTCTGGACCTGATAAAAGCACCCTGGGCCTTTCTTTCATAGATGGCATCTAGTTTAGGCTGTAGGGTCAGAAGGTTATTTTTGTCTGCATCAGTCAATGTCTGTTTAACACATAATGAGTTTAGATCTTTTACTAATCTAATTTAAGGTTTTTACTAAAAGAGATAGAGTGAGCCCGTATCTTATATTTTAGGTATTCCCACTTTCTAGTGTAGGTAATTATTGAATCATCTAGCCGGATCTTTTCCACTAGTTCTTTGATTTCCCTGCAATAGAGATCATATTTTAAGAGATTTAGATTAGATTAGATTAGATTAGATTGCTGTATTGTCACTGAACGTTCAGCAAATTTTACATTGCAGCTACCAATTAAAAGACATATATACACATATATACACTGCACATAAAAACAAAGTAAAATAAATAAAATATAATAAAATGTGTGGAGTAGTGCAAGAATAAAGTCACCAGTCTCCCTCTTATTAAGTGGGAGGGATTATGTGTGTGGCTGAAGAGGAGAGTAGGTGTGTGAGTGCAGCATGTGGTTGTAGTAGTTTGTGGTTGTTGTCTCTTTTTGCATTGATTTGCATTGAATTTCCAGTACCCTCTATGTCTCAAACTCTCAGGAAGAGGAGTAATTAATAAATTAATGCTGCAATGATCCATAAGAGGAGTTGGAGACATATTACAGTCTGATGTTAGTTTGCTAATATCGTCTGAACCTAATCAGAAATCTATTCTAGATCTGCTCTATGCATCTGATTTGAACCAGGAAAACTATTTCTCATTAGTATGTTTGTCTCTCCATGAGTCAGTAAGTCCTAAGTTATTACAAAAATCAGATAAAGTATGATTTGGATGGGGGTTTGCAAATTTGTTTGGGTGTCTATCAAGCCCTTCGTCTATAACCATATTCCAATCCCCTCCTATTAAGACATAATTAGTGGGAAATCTTTAAGTTGTTCAACATTTACCTCAATAATTTTAAGAAGTCCCTTATTTTTTGAAGAGTTAGAATAACCATAAATATTACCTAGAATTATTAGTGAGTCCTCAATATGTAGTATAGAGAGAGACCAGTGGCCGTCATGTTTTGTATATATTATTTTCCCTGGAAAGTTATTTAGTAATATAGGCACACCTGCTGATTTGGAAGTACCATGCGAGTAAATTTTCTGATCTCCCCATTGGCTTGATCAAAATTTTTCATCAGAGTCTGTTGAGTGTGTTTCTTGAAGAAGAAAACAATGTGGATTTTTGTTTCTACAGTACAGAAAAATTGCCTTCCTTTTGATTTTCTCTTAGGCCCCTTACATTTAGCGACGTAAACTCAAGATTAGTTTTTAAAGACATAAAATGAAAACGGTAAAAAAAATAAAAAAATTAAAAAAAGTAAATAAATTCTAACTACACAAACCTTAATATAGACGTTTTGGTAAAGATAGAACGAACTTAAGGCAAGCCCCTGAAAAGTCTAAGAATGCCCTTAACATTGTAACAAGGAAAATTCTACCTTGCATCCACAAACTTCATTAATCTTAACTTAAAACTACTCCTTTTCTATTTGAATGAAAACAGAAATAACCCTCCGGAGCGCAAATAAGAGTCCTGCTATGACAGATGCAGCTTAGGAATATGATTCAATAATAAAAATTATTTTATTTTAAAAAAAAATCTTTTTACCCTTGTAACAGGAAGATGCAAAAAACAGTCATAGAATATAATTGTAGTCTCAAAAAGGAGACATAGCTTTGATCACCTTGCAATTGATCACTGTGACATGACCTCTGTAAAAGGCCACAGTTCTTCTCTTGCTAGCCGGACTTCCTTAATAAAATCCAGGTTGCCTTTTGTCTTCTTGGTCATAACCTCCCCCTGCACCCACCCACTCACCCCCCCACACACACACACACACAACAACGCAGAATACACATCACTCATACATGTAGGGTGTAGAGGTCACATGCAGAGCAGCACGGCCACTTGCCTCTCCTTTTTAATTTCACTTTAGTCGCTATAATTCACAACACATCTCGATACACACAGGACCTTTGGGGCAGCCATGTAACTCACAGATTGACGAGATGGGGCTGCTGAGGTGGCCCCACTCAGATCCTCATTACTGTCTGTCCCCAAATTTTATTTGCACTTTAGACATTGAGGTTTTTGGGGGGGAGATGTGTGGGTGAGCACTGACCATATGCAGTTGGTGCTTGGGCACAACTGTCCCCGTCAATTTTAACTGCACCCTATACACCTCATTCATTCACAAACATAAACACATACACTTACAGGTTGGGGAGGGGTGGATGGGTCATCTCACACCCCAATTTCTTACACCTTGCCCATGGTGGGGTCCGGGTGGTTCCTCAGGGACTGGACTGGCGGCGTATTGGGGTCACTATTGGCCCTGGGAGGGTTACCACTCCCCCCATGTTCAGAGGTGGGTAGCTATGGATGAATGTGTGTCTTTATGTATTTGTCACAGTCTTCGTGAGCATGGGTGGGTGAGTGAGTGAATGAGTGCATATGTAGTATCTATGTTTATATTTGTGTGGGTGAGTGTGTATGTGCATGTATGTGTATTTGTGCATAAATGTGTACGTGGGTGTGCTTGCAGGAGTGTGAGAGTGCTTGTTTGGCTGGACCTGGGTCTGGTCCATGTGCCTTGCCCCCTGGCCTCTCCTCGCTGTTTGCCTCCTCCCCCCTGCCCCCCCGGGGTGTGGGTGCCTTGGGGTTCCCGGGTGGGGCTGGATGTTCTGACGTGGGAGTCGACCTTCTCCCCTGGGGGTTGTGGCGCGGGGCTGTGTTGGCTTCTTTAGCGGGGGGCTCTGTGGGGGTCGGGTGGTCCTTTGTTGCCAGGTGCTCTGGAGCCCTGCCGTCAGCCTCTACGGGGAGCTGGCCACTGGAGGGGGGCTGGCTTCTCATCACCTCAGGTTCCCTGGGGCCCATGCTCCATTGGGGGCTCCGTCTGAGGCCTCCCTCCCTGTCTGCTGGGGTAGGGGTGCGGTTGTCTTTGGAATGAGTGGCGGCGGGTGTTCATAGGTCGTAGTGGGCTGTTGGTGGCCTGGGCTTCCTGGGGCTTTCGTGCCCGGCTCTAGCTTCTGATGGGTGGAGCTGTGTCATTCTGCCCTCATTGGTAAGTACATTTCATGACACAAAACACTCTTGTAATCATAACACAAAATGGTTGGTTTGTGTAACCATGCTTCTGCTTCTTTTTTTTCTTTTTTGCCCACACAATTTTAATTTTGCAAATTTTGACAGCATCTTTTATGTTTTATGAAGTGATGAGTTATTTGGTTTACTTACTGGTGCTATTTCTTGTTTCTTCTTTCTATTTTCTTCTTTTTTTTTTCCTTTTCTCCTCTTTCTTTCTCCCCTTTTCTTTTCCTTTCCTAAGCCTGTCAGGTCTGGCACAATTCTTAGATGTTAAATTGAACTCAGTGTCACACAATATGTTAAAAATAACTCAAATAAAATAAAGGAGACACACTAACAAGCGGAGCCTATAGAGAACCTATAAAGCTCATCCTGAAATAGTAAATATGTTTGGCATAACAATGCATTCAGATCACTGTTCTGTTTGCAAGATCTGCTGGACATGACAGGCTTTAAAAAAATAAATAAATAAAATCTTGAGCAAAACGGAGACCTTGTTCCTTGCAAACCGCCGAATCCTTCCTCCCTTTCCAGATTATGTTTCGATGGCCCCTCCTGGTTAACTGTAGGATAACCTGACGGATCCTTCCTTCTTCTTTTCTTCCCACTCCGTGGATTGCGTCGATCACATCTTCTGCCTGCTCTGCCCATTGCGGTAAGATTTTTCAGAGAAGTTGTTCTGCCTTTTCTCTGAGATTTTCTACTTCTTCCTCTCTGAGACCCGACAGCCTCAGGTTCCAACGACGCTTGTACCTTTCAGCCTCCAGAAGTTTTTCTTTCAGAGCTGCGTTTTGTTTATTCATTGTAGCAAACTTCTGCTCAAGGGTTTCCATAGTAGATTTACATTCAGATATGCCAAATGTGTACTGCTCCACTTGGGAGTTTGTCATGTACGGCTGTGTGGCAGATGGGGGAGGACCCCAACGCAGGATACGCCAGACAGAGGTAAGAAGGTAATTCTATTTTATTTACAGGTGCCGAACACAAAGCCAGACTAGGCAGAGCTAGTGGCAGAACTCAGTGCAAAAATACCAGACTTAATACAAAGGCAGAACAGGATACAAACCGGGAGGACACACAAAGACGATGACACGACAACAGGCACAGAAAACACTGGACTTAAATACACAGGAGGACTGATGAGGGAAGAGGAAACAGGTGGGAGCACAGGTGATGCAGATTATTTTAACGAGACCAGGGGAAGCAAAACTGAACACAACAGACAGGGACCAGATAACTATCAAAATAAAACAGGAAGACAGAAGGGGAAAACAAAGACGCAGACTTGACACCAGGGAACACAAGGAACCAGAACGCAAACCAAAACCCCACAAACAAAAGAAACCCAGAACAGAACAGACAAAAATAAGCAAAACAATAAATGGGGTCCACAGGACCCTGGACCATGACAGTAATGCGGTTAAACATTTCTGAGTTTTCTTTCAGCTGCTTTTTCAAAGTCATCAACTTTGCTATCCAGACTTTTAATGGCTGCTAAGATGGCAGCTAAAGAGACCTCACTCTCAGTGGCTTGCTTTTTAGCAGGAGGGAGCTTAGTTGGAGTTGCGTTCAGTTGTCGTCTTGTACCAGTGGCGCTTTTTGAAAACTCCAGCTAGCGGCAGCTGCATAGTTATGCATATTTAGCTTAGTAGCATTAGCATTCTTCAGAGTGGGGAAATCTTTCTCATTAACGATGGACATCTTTCAGAAATCTCTTAATTTCTCCTTACATTAGAGCGTGGATGTTCAGGTCTACCTTGGGGATGAACCAGTGTGCCAAGGGTCAGCCTTTGAAACCAGTTGAGGGCTGCATGAATGGAGCTCAGAATAACATGTGTGCCCACATTGCCATCTTGCAGAAAGTCCCGTGGTTCAGTTGGTAGGTGTGTTCCTGTTTAGGGTTTCTGTGCCGAGGGGCTGGGACCAGCCCGTGCACCAACAAGGAAGGGCTAAGTCTAAACCACAGCCCGCCCCCATCTGTTTTTGAGCCAATAGGGTTGTGAATAGTAAAATAAAACGTTAGGTTAACTTAGAGAAAGAACTGCTCTTGATAAGGTTGGTTGCAACTAACTGCTTGTAGACTGCGGTTTTCTGAGCCGAGAGGATCCATGTACATGATATTTTCAGATTCTTCAATATATAAAAATTTTTAAATGAAAAGTAAAGTGTTTATGACTCCTTCCTTCATAAGTAAAAACCACGCCATAATAAATGGGCATCCCAAAATGGCTCTACAGCACTGCATAATGTTGCAAAAGACAAGCACATATGTAACACATCAAAATGCACAAAAAATCCTCTTGGGGCTATGCCCTATACATAACAGGAAGTCTGCCATATTTAATGAATAGGGCAATGTCTGCACCTTTTTTGCCATTTCCAGCCCGAGGGTTTCCTCCATAGGATCAACTTCATATTTGGTCAGTCAAAACTACCAAAAGGGGTAATCTAATTTTCAAAAGTGATTAGTTTCTGTTGAAGGGAGTGGCCACGGTATCACCCGGCATAAACTTTATGTTTATTTTCTGTCTTTCCGTTGCTTTCTGTTGGGATTTCTTTGAGTATGATAGCAAACAGATAGAAGTAAGTGTCTTGCTGTGGATGATGGCAAAAAGTGCAGAACACTTCTCAAGGTAAAAACCCCACCAACCTCAAAGTAGACTGAGGTTGGCCACTTGCGTACGTATCCCCCACAAAGTGCAGAAGAAAAATTCCGACTTAATAGTGAGTGTCTAACCAAGCTAGCGTCTCTGAGTAGCACAGTATTTATGCACAGAGTTCAGTTTGTTCTCGTTTATTAATTTCCGAGTTCTCTGGAACTGATACATCATCTACTCATTAGCGACTCACCAGTCAAACTGGTTGTCTCTGCCTGGACGTGACATGTAGTTACATTTCTCGGTAGGTGCAGGTCGGGTTACGTCAGGTTACTGCGTAGGATTGTAGAGACAGCCAGTCTGACTGGTGAGTCACTGATGATATGTCAGCTCCAGAGAACTCAGAGAATCAGTTTCATGTAAGGCCTGTAAAAAAAACTATGCTAAGACTTTATCCACACAATAGATAGGAGCTGTTATCTTTTGCTTCTTTATCAATGCTGGCGCAAGGACTGTACATACTGTATTGATCCTTTGCATTTTTTCTCTCAATAAATCTGCTTGTTATGTTCTCATTTCCATGCCCCAGCCGCACCTCTCCCACTTTTTTCTGTGGTTGTCAAAATGCAACAATTTCCAAATCTTACTTGTACAATATTTTAAGTGGCCAAAAAGCACTGGATTGATTATAATGTAGGTACAATAACACAGACTCCTAAAGATTGTTGAAAAACAGGTTATCTTGTTACATTAAGCAGCAGGTCACAACCAAACACACATGAAGAACTTAAGAAGCCCCGCATTGAACACATTTCAGCGTGTGCATTTTTTTATCTGCTAACATGCTAACTTGTGTATTTAGCTGATGTCATAGGCAGCATCATGCTGTCACAGCTTTTCTTTACAGAATATAAAACACATAAATATCCTGGATGGTAGCAGGACGACAGAAGCTCACCCGTCTTCACATCACAATTGTTAGATTGCACAGGTAAAGTTGTGACAGCTTCTCCGTTTAATCAGGGTCCTGGCTACATGTCAGCAGAGTATTACCCCATCTGAATTCAATGTAACACTACTCAAGCTGTGGCGGGGTAACTCGCCTGGCTTCTAACCACCGTTAATCCTGACGTCTGCCCTGCTCCCTCTGCCCTCTGGTGCTGCCAGTCAGGGGCCCAGGCTATCCCGTCAGCTGTGGTGGCCTACCCCTAATGGATCAGTGCACTTGTTATGTGCCAGGTTAAAATTTAAAGGCTAGGCAGAGAGCTTTAGGGACATAAATTAGTTTTAAGTGGATTCAGTAGACTAGTGTGACCAACAGAGCTAGGTGTTAGAGCTAACTTGCCTATTATTTTACTGTCAAGAGGCTAGTTGTAACAAAAAATGGGTGAAATAATTGTCAAAAGAGACCTTCTGACTTTTTAGGGTCAAATTTTATTTTGCAGGTTCAGCTCAAGCAATTTGCAATAGCTTTAGTCAAAATTCAATATTCAAAATCAGTTTAATTAAATCAATGAATTAATCTCAATTAAAATGAATTACTTATAAGCTGGGTTGATGAATGGGGATCCGAAAATATCCAATTTTGTCCAATAATCCTTTTAGGGATGGAAAGACTTCGAGTGAGTCGCCCGGCCAAAGCGACCATACCCAAGTCCAATCCCTTGAAAACTGCCTGTGTGAAGTGGTGGAAAAGGAGAAGTCCAAAAGGAAGATGTTTCTGTCCTGTTAACTGTCCTTTTTTTTTAATCCTCACGCTGTAGTCCAGAAATCCTCTCTGACTCAGTACAAAGTCCAAAGGATAGAAATCCAGCAGCGAGGCCACGTCCAAATTCAACTTCTAGGCAGGGAGAATACTCGGCAGAACTGTTCAAAGCTGAATTAGTATCCACAGAGGGTTTGACCCTGTCCTCTCTGCAGAGCAGTCCTTGTGCGAGGGAAAACCTCTGAAATTCTTGTTTAATGCTTCTGCACTTCATCTTTTATAGCCTAAATCTAAGACATATCCTAGTCCTCATACATCATCATGACAGACTATCACTCCACTGCCTTTATCCAATTGGGATGCTAGATTTTACTACATTTCTTATTAACATATGAGTCTCTTAGATTCTTTCCATTCTGGGACATGTCTGAACATGTTTTTAATTTTGCTCTTACTCGTTTCTAGGTCACAGTTTCAAGTTCTTCATTTTTACCCTTAGCTCAGTAATTTCACAGTTTCCTAAAACATTGCTTCAACTATCATCTCTGTGTTACACTTACTATTTGATTCTAAATCATATAATTCATTCTCTAACAATTCTATAAATTTGAATTATGGTTGTTCACTCAGTACCAGGTTTAGGCTATCAGGTAATCAAGATCTCAACTCACTTGACACAATGATTAAGAAGGTGACACCAAATCAAAATACCAATAAAAATCTCAGAGAGTTACAGAGTGTTGTTGTTGATGCAATTTTAAACAATATATTGACATTCTTGCAAAAGGTGAACAGAGGAGAAGCTGGTGAGCTACCATGGTGATAGCACTGCTTTCAGCAAACTGCCTGTCAAACAGGATTGGCACTGTTCTCACAAAAATGGCTTCTGAAATCCGAACCTCATATTGCATCAACCTGCTTTAAAAATGTCAGCATCCCAAGAAGATAACACATATCAGTATTTATTTATTTATTTATTGGTTTTTTTTGGGGGGGGGGTTAAAAAAAAGAAGTTGCTGCTCTTCTCACTCAAATGCCTCCAGTTCAAAAAGCATACACGTGTTGGCTGTGAGGAGGACCTTGTTGGATTTTAAAGGTTAAACGATGCCTCTGGAGTGTGTTGTAGGTGCAGCAGCAGGTGAAATAGAAAGTTTTCATTTGAACTCCTGTGAACTTTGTCTCGCTCAAACAATTCTCTACTTTAGGCTTGCCAAACACCCTAAAGGGGGAGAGATTTTTCTTTTCAGCAAATGGTTTAATAACCTGCTGATGTTACAATATTCATAAAAAAAACTGATTTTCTGATGCAATCCTCCAGGTAAGGTAACAGCAGCTCCCCCCTCCTCTGTCTCATTCACCCTGCACTCACTTTGTTCTTCAGCTGATCATTAAACTATTAATGCTACTTTAAGTGGACAGCTCGCTCGCCTACAAACCACTGAGTCTCTAAAATCACTTTCAGAGTTTTCATGTTCAGTCCTTTCAAACTGCTTTAATGTCAACATGTAAACTCTGTCAGGATTTCATGTTTGCACTTCTTAAAGATCCAACAGGTTATAAATGACAGACTGATGCTCAGATCAGATGAAGCACATAAAAACCAATTTTTAGACTTTTAGTCTGATTCTTCATCAGTTTTGTTTGAGTCGATCACAGCTGTGGTCGATCCAAAGGAATTTAAAGAGCGCAGTGTTGAGGAAATAGTGCTGCAGTTCTGCTCTTTAACCTTTGAAATAGATTTTTTTTTAAAAAACAGCTTTCAGTGTTTGTCAGTACTGCAGTCTTGGTGCTTCCTCTGGATGTTTTTTTGGCTCTGAGAGGTGAATCAATACAAACATTGAGTCCTGAAATGTTTCTGGATGCTTAAAATGTCTGCACTTCCTCCTTCTTTGTTACTGTCACGAGTTCTCGCAGTCAGTAAAAACAAGTCTTTGCTGTTCTTCCTCATTTGAAACATTTTTGTTCAGCGAATCATTTTCACCTGATTTTTTTGATTACGGACACAAAATGTGACACCTCTTATAAAAAAGAGAAAAAGAAAGTCTGTGTTGTTTTTTATTGTTTACATCAGCTGGGCATCTTTAACTGTTTGTTTACATATGACGATGATGACACATTTACGCTGACACTTCAATTCTGCTCAGAGTTTACATATTTTTTATCTTCACCTGAGAAATCACCTGTCTTTCTCAATTAACTAATTACTGATATGGCAAAGTTACACATTGAAGAAGTAGAACTGTAAAATAAGATGTTCACAGATGTTCTCACAACTTCTGAAATGTCCACTAACAAAGGCAGGAGACAAAAACAACAGCAGCATTATTGCAAATGGCTCCATGGTGTAGTGGTTAGAGCCACTAACCAAATATTGCAACTAATTGCTTTCTGCACACCAGTTAACATCTTAATTAATAGAAATGTACTTTGTAAAGTTTTCTTCAGTTAATTTTCAGAAAACAGAAAATCAAGGTATCAGTTTTTGTTTCTATGCTGTAGACATTAAACTGGTTATTTTGCTGTTGAAACTACTGTATGGACAAAGGTACTGGGCCACCTACATATTACACCTGCAGGAGCCGCCCGGTGCAGTTCTTGTGCAGTATCAATGTCAGAGGAGATTTGGAGATCTGCAGCTGCTGAGTCAGCAGAGAGCTGCCCTCAGCCCTGTGACTTTGCTGTGTAATTGGTTATGGTCTGCCACTTCATGGCTGAGTTGCTGTGGTTCCTAAAAACTTTCACTTTGGAGTAATGCCACTCACAGGTGATGGTGGAATATCGAGGAGGAAAGGCAGTTCAAGCACTGATTTGCTGCATTAGTGGAATCCTACTGCAGTACCACGCTGGAATTCAGTGAGCTCTTTAAAACGGCTCATCTGCATGGCTAGGAGCTTGGTTTTATACAGCCGTGGCAATGAGACAGTGAACACCTGAATACAAAGAATGGAGTGGAGTGGCAGTTAAACAGAGCTTAAATATCAGACAGATCAAAAATTATGGAAGAAATAAAGCAATGCAAATTGTTGTGGTGAATTTTTTCCTTCACACTCTCAGGCCAAATAAAATGTTACCAAATGACCATGATTGTCCTGAGAGCCACACGCTGTGAAACCTGGGTCTACAGTGTTGGACAAATGTGGACAGGCTGTGATTCTCTGATTGGCCCTTGACATGCAGCTAGTCTGACAGCTGTGTCTGTTCATGCAGAATAAAAAGTAACAGATTTCTTGGTCACTATAGATTATATATGCAGTGATGAAGAGAACCAGGTAGCAGCTGTAAGAAGAAGAGACCAAAGGAGGAAGTTTTTTTTATGATCTTTTACTCTATTTGTTTCCTTTAGCATGTTAAAGAATCTTGAGTGAAAGCGAACTCTGTACTCACTTTAAGTCAGGCAAGAAAGCAGCTCTGTGCTCAGTTCCAGTTTCTCTTTTTGACTCCTGACAAGAAAGACAGTCGATGTCTCTCCAGACATGAAACGACCCCTCTGAGGATTCATTACACCACATTTTGTAAGACGCTTTATTGCACAGAACTAAGACAACCTCACATAATGTTGCATAGATAGAGATAAAATATTAATAACTGAATAAAATTAACATGTTTTTATGGAGGCATCTACTTTTTGTCAAGGGCACAGATAAAGAGAACTTATTAAGGCTCTGACTGAATATTAAGGCTAACCCTGTTATGTTTTTATTGTAATGTCACCCATTCAGATGAATTATATTTTTAGCCCTGAAATGTACAACCACTCCTTTCAGCTTGCTTTGACATGTTTATCTGTTTCCATTTTTTTCTTAGCCAGCTGCTGATGACTGTGACTCCCATACAGACATGATGGGTGATATCAGTCCTCTTCACATCTAACTCTGCACCAGAAAAAAAAAACAGTTATTACTCAAAACTTTAAATTGTTTCTCACTCACTGTTTTTTCTCTCTGGGTGAACGTGAGAAGCATCCTCATTCTTCTGATACTTGATTGGTTTTGACTTTCCTTTTAGGAGTACTTACAGCTAATTAATTTACCAGACTCAGTCCGAAGTGTTGATTATAAGAGTAAACACATATTCTTACTTTCCTCCGCTGGGAGGTTTGTTGTTAAAGGAGATCTAATCCTCTCTCCAGCAGAGTAAGATGTCAACATCACCTTTATCAGATGGGAGAGTATGTGCCAAGCTGAAATGTCTTATACCAGCATGTTATTTATTTTCCAGTCAGACAAGATTTTCTGTCACATGATCAGGGGTGTTGAGATCCCAGAGTCTCAGCATGAGCAGCTTGCAGAACGTGTTCAGTTTGACAAAGCTGGTTTGAGAACAGGACAGATCAGATTTCATCTGTCCAAAGCCACAGCTGAAGATGCTGGAAAGTGCAGGTGTAAGTTGGGATCTTTTCCTAAGATGCTGGAGAGGCTTGGTGAGAACAATCTGCAAAATTCAGATGTTTGCGCAAAATTTCATCATTTTTTTAATTTTCTAATTCAGTGGTTATTTTTATTTAAAATTGTCTGCACTGTAGATTAATACTAAAGTCATCCAAACTATGAAGAAATTGTTTGGAAATATTTAATAAACAAAAAAGTGTTGAACTTTTTTGACTTTATATGTGACTTCTTTATGGTGTGATAACCCACAGTCAACTAGGCTTTCAAATAATTCAATTCAATTTCTTTATTTCCAGGTGTTTTTATTCTAAGATAAAGACCATACAATGATTACAGAGAAAACCCAACAGTGAAAACGACCCCCTATGAGCAAACATTTGGCAACAATGGGAAGGGAAAAAAAACTCCCTTTCACTTTTCATCTGTTTTCCCTTTAGCTAGCTTTAAATGGTATGGCCCAACTACACCAGAACCAACAGGTGAAAGTGCTGCACTCGTAATAAAATACTAAAGTATACAAACAAAAAGACGGCAGCATCAGCAACAGCAAACAGCACCTGAAAGAGAGGTATAAAACAGAAAACAAGCATATACTCTTGTTCTGCTGCTTGTGTGTGCGTGTGTATGTTTTTCGTGAAACTTGCTTGGTTAGGAGGGTGAGTAGCCACAACAGCAACCCCCAGAGCCAGAGATAGCCAGAGATAGACCCAGGAACCCCAGGGCTCTCGCAGCCCTCCAGGGACACAGAAGACCGAGACCGCACATCTCAATGACAGCCCAAGAGGAGGAGGAGGGCGACCCCAGCCGGAGGCTCCATGGCCAAAGGGCAATAGGCCCACAGCGCAAGCAATGGTGGGCAGTTTATAGCAAAACAGTGTCGGTGTTTTGGGTTAAAACAGCAGTGTGATAACGTTTCCTTCCTTCCTCTTTTCTTAGAGGAAAGCGTTAGGAGATACCGCTGCTCATTGTTTTGCCTGTTAAACATATCACGACAGTCGGCTGCAGTGTGAATGAAGAGGAAACAGTATCGGTATGTTTTTAAACTTATTATATTAATACTCTGTTGTGTTTCTAATGTGGAGTGGAGGCTACAAGGTTTGTTTACACTGAGAGTGTTACTATTATACAATTTCCACTTTCTATCTTTATATACTGTTCTGTTATCCTGTGGTCAGTTTTTATTTAATTATGTGGATCTGTAAATTTCAGCTGTTAAGCATGAAGCTGAATCATTACTAATTACCTTTATTATAGATGCCGGCATTCTTTCCATCCTCTTCTTTTCAAATGTGGCAAATGTGGCAAAACAAGATGAAATACTCTCTGACACTCAGTGATCAAGGCCTCAGACTCTGTCCTGGAGCTTTTTCAGACCCAGGCTTGTCCTGCTGGTCTTCTCTGTGAAAAGTGGCTCTAACTAACAGTTACTGCCACATTTCGATCAAACAGACACATCAATGTAAAATTAAATGACTTCTTTAAGGATGAAGTTTGGTGGTTCACGATGAAAAATCAGTGAATACTTTAAAATTGTTCTTTTGCATTTGTCCACATTTTCCCAAACAGAGTCTGTTGTAGAGAAGTTCACACTGAAAGTGACTGTGAAACCAGAGAGGTGTTGATTTTCATCAGAACAGAGAGGACAGGGTTCAGGAAGACCTGACACCATTTTATATGCAGATCTAATGGAGCTGAAAGTTTTTCTTTTCATTTGCTTTCGTGTGTTGACCTGAACACAAACAAGTATGGACTGCTGATATGTCCCTGGATCCTAATACACAAAGTTTTAGCACCTCTGAGTTCATTAACCCTGACATGAGGGAAGATTCATTTCCTCTTTACATGCACATTTAAAATCAACACCCCAAATTTATAATGAGCTCATAATCAAAATCTACAGTCTCCATCTTTGACTCTGTGGAGGGTCACACAGCTGTCACACCGTCAGCCAGTTTTCACCCACTGGAATCATTTATTGCAAGTTATTGTTGCAATCAGTAAAAAAAAAAAATGAATAAGGAATAATTTATCTGTATAAACTGTATTAACTTTAGACACAAAATAAACTGATCCATGATCAGTGGCCACTGCCATGCTGTAATCAGTCACACTGTCTGTCACAGTTGGATCTTGGAGACGATGTGAATATTTGAGTGTAGATGAGGATGAAATTATTTTAAGAGTCTAAACCTGAACTAAATGTGTTTAAAGTGAGCTTTGAACTGCAGCTCTGTGCTCCGAACCATCACCTGTCACTGAAGGCTGAGTTTAGATCAAATTAAACAGTTTAATTGGAGGACGCTAAAGCCGAGCGCTTATCCAGTAATGGTAGAGATAATGAAATCATTTCTTTCCTCCCATTTTTTAAGATAAACTTCAATGGTCCAGACTATTGTGATCGTGTTTCTCGATCCACTGGATTAAAATGGAGACTCTTTCTTCCTCACCTCACTCATGGGTGAACATAATCAGAGATGATTGAACTCACCCTGATCAGCTGCTCTTGAGCAGGAAACTCAGTTTATTTTTAAACTCTGTTTATTTTTTGTTGAACTTGTTTCCTGGAATAGAAATACAATAGAAATAGAATCGCTTCCTTGACAGAAAATGCTGATATCCACCATCATGAGATCAGTTATCTCCAACTGGAGCGTTAGAGTTTGTCAAACTATCTAAGGTAAAGAAAGCCCGGCCGTGTTTGTAGACGGTTATATCCCTCTGATCTGCTTATGTGTGACATTTATTTTTGCTGTTATTACAGTGAAAAAAAACAGTTTACCTTTAAATTTGAAGTGTGGGCTGTTTACAGCGTCTGTAAGAAGTGGAAAGAGAGAAAAAAAAGTGCCTGCAGGTACAGTGTTGTCTTTGTCAATATTGTGCCATCAGTTTCTAGAAACTGTGTTGCTGTCATCTTGGCCAGGGCAGAGATTTTAAACTCAATTGGCCGGTTTCCCTTCATGGATTAAGCATGGTCCTAGACTAAAAGGAACAAGTCAACGAAGACCACAATAGGAAAAAATATTTAGTCCAGGATTAGACATAATCCCTGTACGGGAAACTGGGCCAATGTGTTTTACCTGATTAAATAAAGGTTTTGAAAAAGTGTTGATGGTCACTGTTTGGTCATCAGTGTTCCTTGTGTAATTCCGAATTACCAATTTCAGTTGTTTGGCCAGAGAAATAATCTGCTTGCAGGCGTCAGGAGCACCGGGACATTTGTGGTGACCTGGAAGTCTTATTGGCCCCCTTTGACCTTTATAAAGATCAGCACCCCCTTCTCCCCTCGCTCCTTTTCTCTTTATACCGGCCGACTTGTTCATGTGTCAGGTTATAGGAGTCGTGTTTTATTCATATATGAATCTTCAGAGATTCAGTAATAACAAAGTCTGCTCAAATAAAATTATTAAAATGTGTTTTACATTTAAAACCTAATCACAGATCAGTATTAGTAAATAATTTACCCTCATACTGTATTTACATTCTGTTTGAGTCAAGTTAACATAGTTTCAGTTTTTGGTTTGTGTCCTCCATCAGTAAAGGGAGGGGAAGTTTTTGTGGCGCCACCTTGTGGCACAAAATTTTTTCGGCAGCTCTGAAGGTTTGAAATGTGAAACATTTTCAGATCAAATCAAAGTGCAGGTTCTTCTTCTGGTTGTAGTTCTTCTAGTTTTGGTCAGTCAGTGTAATAATCAGGATCATGAACAGGATCAGATGTTGTAATGAGTGAATGAAGTCAGACTGTAGATTTTCCCCTTCTAGCTCAGGGATCCTCACATCCAGGCCTCGAGAGCTGATGTCCTGCAAGTTTTAGATGTGTCCCTGATCCAACATACCTGAATCAAATGGCTGAATTACCTCCTCAGTAAGCAGTCAAGTTCTCCAGAGTCCTGCTAATGACTTCTACTTTGACTCATGTGTGTGGAAGTAGAGACACATCTAAAACCTGCAGGACACTGGCTCTCGAGGCCTAGATGTGAGGATCCCTGATCTACAGTGCCTTCCAAAAGTATTCGGCCCCCTTGAACTTTTCAACCTTTTGCCACTTTTCGGGCTTCAAACATAAAGGTATAAAATTTGAATTTTTTGTGAAGAATCAACAACAAGTGGGACACTTAAAAAATAAAAAACTGAAAAGTGGGGCGTGCAATATTATTCGGCCCCCTTGCGTTAATACTTTGTAGCACCACCTTTTGCTGCAATTACAGCTGCAAGTCTCTTGGGGTATGTCTCTATCAGTTTTGCACATCGAGAGACTGAAATTCTTGCCCATTCTTCCTTGCAAAACAGCTCGAGCTCAGTGAGGTTGGATGGAGAGCGTTTGTGAACAGCAGTCTTCAGCTCTTTCCACAGATTCTCGATTGGATTCAGGTCTGGACTTTGACTTGGCCATTCCAACACCTGGATACGTTTATTTGTGAACCATTCCATTGTAGATTTGGCTTTATGTTTTGGATCATTGTCTTGTTGGAAGATAAATCTCCGTCCCAGTCTCAGGTCTCTTGCAGACTCCAACAGGTTTTCTTCCAGAATGCTCCTGTATTTGGCTCCATCCATCTTCCCATCAATTCTGACCATCTTCCCTGTCCCTGCTGACGAAAAGCAGGCCCAAACCATGATGCTGCCACCACCATGTTTGACAGTGGGGATGGTGTGTTCAGGGTGATGAGCTGTGTTGCTTTTACGCCAAACATATCGTTTTGCATTGTGGCCAAACAGTTCGATTTTGGTTTCATCTGACCAGAGCACCTTCTTCCACATGTTTGGTGTGTCTCCCAGGTGGCTTGTGGCAAATTTTAAACCAGACTTTTTATGGATATCTTTGAGAAATGGCTTTCTTCTTGCCACTCTTCCATAAAGGCCAGATTTGTGCAGTGTACGACTGATTGTTGTCCTATAGACAGACTCTCCCACCTCAGCTGTAGATCTCTGCAGTTCATCCAGAGTGATCATGGGCCTCTTGGCTGCATCTCTGATCAGTCTTCTCCTTGTTTGAGATGAAAGTTTAGAGGGACGGCCGGGTCTTGGTAGATTTGCAGTGGTCTGATACTCCTTCCATTTCAATATGATTGCTTGCACAGTGCTCCTTGAGATGTTTAAAGCTTGGGAAATCTTTTTGTATTCAAATCTGGCTTTAAACTTCTCCACAACAGTATCTTGGACCTGCCTGGTGTGTTCCTTGGTCTTCATGATGCTCTCTGCACTTGGAACAGAACCCTGAGACTATCACAGAGCAGGTGCATTTATACGGAGACTTGATTACACACAGGTGGATTCTATTTATCATCATCAGTCATTTGGGACAACATTGGATCATTCAGAGATCCTCACTGAACTTCTGGAGTCAGTTTGCTGCACTGAAAGTAAAGGGGCCGAATAATATTGCACGCCCCACTTTTCAGTTTTTTATTTGTTAAAAAAGTTTGACACATCCAATAAATTTCATTCCACTTCACGATTGTGTCCCACTTGTTGTTGATTCTTCACAAAAAATTACAATTTTATATCTTTATGTTTGAAGCCTGAAATGTGGCAAAAGGTTGAAAAGTTCAAGGGGGCCGAATACTTCTGCAAGGCCCTGTAGCTGTACCGACTGACCTTTGACCTCATGTGTTGATGACTCTTCACCTCTGTCTCCTCTCACAGGGAGAAGATGATCTGCAGGATCCTGCTGCTCCTCATCCTCACCTCATGTGTCTCTGGTTAGTTTCCAGCTTCACTTTATGAACTCCAAATAAAGCTCAACAACAGATTTGTTCCAGTTCTCAGTGTGTCTGCTCCTCTCTTTCCCTCTCTGTCTCCTCAACAGGATCATTTGTAGTCAATGTGACACAGACCTCCTATCAGGCAGAGGAGAACCACAACATCACACTGGAGTGGACGTTCACCACCAACCCTGACAGATCCATCACTTCACTGAAGATCCTCTGTGACCTGATCACTGATCATAAAGAGTTTGTCCTGTATCATGTTCATGGAGGTGTTGAGGTGTCAGAGTCTCAGGATGCAAAGTTTTCAGGACGAGTCCAGAGTGACAAAGACGCCCTCAGAGAAGGACGAATCAGACTTCAACTGTCCAGACTCAGGACTGATGACTCGGGTCTGTACCTGTGTGAGGTCAACACTGATGATGGCTTCAGTGTTGGAAGATGTCAGCTGAGTGTTAATGGTAAGCTGATTATTAGAATTTCTCTTTTTAAACATTAATCACTGTCTGGGATGTTAAACTGGATTATTTGGTTTAAATGACAGCAAACATCAGTGGTTGAAGTCCACCTTTTAATTCTGCACATCAACAAGTGTCAACAGATATATTTTGGGTTTTACAGCAGCTGCTGATCAGCTCCAGCCTCAGACACCAACCTCGAGTCCAGAAGCAGAGCGTTGTGGATGGGCCACCGTCTTCCTTGTAGTGGGACTGACAGCAGCAGCTCTGTTTGTCTGTCTGCTTGTTGTTTGTTTATGTTCAGCAATTAGAAAAAGAGAAAAAGACACCAGAAAACTGCTGAGTCACCAGAGAGTTTGGAGAAGACTTCTTCCACTAAAGACTCTCATACTTTAACATCTGATTTATTGCCAGAAAATAAGTTATTAAATAAAATGTAAAATTTTCTCAGTTTTAAATTAGTTTGATTTAAAAATTCATGTTGTTTAAAGTAAAACAGCTGTAATAATCAATGCTGCATCTGATCTTTCAATGTTTCTAAAATCATTTTTGATTTTGTGCAAAAATATTTAAACTGTCTCCACTGTGTGGTGTAAATCCCTCGGCTTCTTCTGATGTGACTCGCCCTGCTGCCTCACACTGTAAATAAATCTGTTTATGAAAGAAGATGTTCTGACTTTCTCTGTTCATCAGATGATTTTAATGGTTCAGCAATAAATAATTCAACCTTCTCTCTTTTACAGACGTATAAATACAGAAAAGTGTTGCAGTGTGAAGACGTGAGGTCACTTTTCTGCTTTCACACTGAAGGACACAAAGACGAGCTGCTGCTCAGTTCTGAACTCGACTTATTAAGAAACTATTTTACTTCAACAGGTCTGTAATTATTTATGATTAAAACGCTCAGAGCTCATTTTTAAAAGCCTTGTTCAAAATGTTCAAAAGCCTCAATGAGCTGAAGCAGCATTTTAAAGTGTCCAAAATTCCTCCTCAGTGATATGAAAGACTGACGAAAAAAAAAATTACTGCTCCTAAAGGCTGCTCTACAAACTATTGAATCATGGGGTGGAGAAATTAATTAATGATTACCCGAATACCGTTTTTATTGAATTCAGGTAAATATTTTCCTCCACTTACACTAAACTCTCTTGGCCAGAAGGTGGTGCTATAAGCTTACTGTCCGAATACCAGAACAGTGGATCAAGTCACAGACAAACTTTTTCTCCTTCATCAGTTTGTATCCAGTCTGCCTTTATTTTGTAGTTCTTTAACAAAGGGGAGACTTCAGCTCTGGTGGGCATCTACTAATAGGAAGGTTGGTGGTGACTGCTACAGCCTTGGTGTGTGTGTGTGTGTGTGTGTGTGTGTGTGTGTGTGTGTGTGTGTGTGTGTGTGTGTGTGTGTGTGTGTGTGTGTGTGTGTGTGAATGTTAAATAGAAATACATAGATGTAGAAAGTGTTTGTATGAATGTGTGTGGGAATGGGTGAATGAGACATGCTGTAGAAAGAGCTTTGAATGCTGAGTAGAAAAACACTACATAAGTACAAGTCCACTTACCATTTGTGTCTGCACTACCCTCAGAATTACCCATCCATCTATTTTCTTTGAGTGAATAAAATTCATTTGATCAATACAGGAGAGGGTTTGTAACCAAAAGTGTCCAGTCTTTTACACTGTACAAAAAGCAGGTGATGTTAGAAGGAAAACTCAACAGAAGCCTGTTAGCATCTAGTCCAACATTAACTTTGGTAAATTTAATGTACTGGCCCTTTAAATAGCCCAGAATACCTGCAGTCTGTTGTGGAAAAAATAAGTTGAGCCCTGAAACCAAACTGATTTTATGATGATTTATTGAGAGTAAGAAAATAACCTTTGCAAAGGGGTCAATACAGCACGAACAGTCTCCGCACCGGCATTGACCAAAAAGCAGAATAATCACTGTTCCTTTATAGTCATTGTGTTGATACAGTCTTATTCTGTCAGCTGTGGGGAGTTCAGTTTCCCACCACCATGTAACTTCAGTCTGATAATCGGTGCGTCATGGCCTTGGACACAACCTAGAAAGACGTTTGTTATCTACTTCGCACACTTGGTCTTTGTACTAGAAAATTAGAGTTACAAACCAAAGGAGAACACAGAGGTTATTAGAGTTGAAAAACAAATTTTCCATCACACAGTCAAGTTTTATTATTTCTCTGTTTAAAGAGGTCACTTTACATGCTCATGATAAAAGGCCAAAAAAAGACTACTGCAGTTACTCACAGTGAAAGGAGGAAATTGAAAAAAGATCACACTTAAAATGTGTGAGCACAGCAACTGCTGCAAAGAGAGACACAGAGGTAGGTGTAAGCTGAACCACAACTCAGAGTCATCGTGCACTTCAGCGAGCGAGTTGTTAGCGGATAAACAGCCACGGACTGAAACAAGAACATCAGTACGTATTTGATCTGTGTTACATTTAACTCCGTTTCTGTTTCCTGTTGCTGTGATGGAAGAATGTAATTTATTCTATTCTCAGATGTTCCTTCCATCATCCATTTTGTTCTGCCTATCATTTCCAGGGTTGTATGTGTGTATGTGTATGTATGTGTGTGTGTGTGTGTGTGGGGGGGGGGCAGATTTTAACTTTGTTTTTGCTATGTGAGTTTCCTTGTAAACAGAGTGGTGTGTACGCAGTGGTGCTGTTAAAATAGCCGCAGAAGGCTGTGTTATTATTGTTAGCATGTGGTGTATGAGGTGATCTTTGTGGTGAAAACAGCAGCACTGACACCGATTCTTTATAGGACACTGGTTAGCCCAAACACCAAACATGCACTCCAAACATTAAACTCAGAATGTAAAGCTAAACTTTTATTTTCTTCAAAAAAGACACCTGTTAGTTTATTGTTTTGTTCATTGAAATTGTTTTATGATGATTATATTTTATGACTAAGAGCACAGCTGTTAGTATAAACAGAAACATTGCTGCTAAAATAGTGAAATAAAAACTAATATATAAGTGATACTCATCTAAACTTTTCTTTATTTATTCACCATGAATAAAAAGGTTTGGGAGAAGTTCATAGAACAAGCATTTGAATAGTTTCCTTTACGTTTCAGTTGAAAATGGCGCCACCCTGTGGTGCGAAAACATTTCTGCAGCTCTAGATCTTTGATCAAATCAAAGAGCAGGTTCTTCTTCTGGTTGTAGTTCTTCTAGTTTTGGTCAGTCAGTGTAATAATCAGGATCATGAACAGGATCAGATGTTGTAATGAGTGAATGAAGTCAGACTGTAGATTTTCCCCTTCTAGCTCAGGGATCCTCACATCCAGGCCTCGAGAGCTGATGTCCTGCAAGTTTTAGATGTGTCCCTGATCCAACTGACCTGAATCAAATGGTTGAATTACCTCCTCAGTAAGCAGTCAAGTTCTCCAGAGTCCTGCTAATGACTTCTACTTTGACTCATGTGTGTGGAAGTAGAGACACATCTAAAACCTGCAGGACACTGGCTCTCGAGGCCTAGATGTGAGGATCCCTGATCTAGCTGTACCGACTGACCTTTGACCTCATGTGTTGATGACTCTTCACCTCTGTCTCCTCTCACAGGGAGAAAATGATCTGCAGGATCCTGCTGCTCCTCATACTCACCTCATGTGTCTCTGGTTAGTTTCCAGCTTCACTTTATGAACTCCAAATAAAGCTCAACAACAGATTTGTTCCAGTTCTCAGTGTGTCTGCTCCTCTCTTTCCCTCTCTGTCTCCTCAACAGGATCATTTGTAGTCAATGTGACACAGACCTCCTATCAGGCAGAGGAGAACCACAACATCACACTGGAGTGGACGTTCACCACCAACCCTGACAGATCCATCACTTCACTGAAGATCCTCTGTGACCTGATCATTGATCATAAAGAGTTTGTCCTGTATCATGTTCATGGAGGTGTTGAGGTGTCAGAGTCTCAGGATGCAAAGTTTTCAGGACGAGTCCAGAGTGACAAAGACGCCCTCAGAGAAGGACGAATCAGACTTCAACTGTCCAGACTCAGGACTGATGACTCGGGTCTGTACCTGTGTGAGGTCAACACTGATGATGGCTTCAGTGTTGGAAGATGTCAGCTGAGTGTTAATGGTAAGCTGATTATTAGAATTTCTCTTTTTAAACATTAATCACTGTCTGGGATGTTAAACTGGATTATTTGGTTTAAATGACAGCAAACATCAGTGGTTGAAGTCCACCTTTTAATTCTGCACATCAACAAGTGTCAACAGATATATTTTGGGTTTTACAGCAGCTGCTGATCAGCTCCAGCCTCAGACACCAACCTCGAGTCCAGAAGCAGAGCGTTGTGGATGGGCCACCGTCTTCCTTGTAGTGGGACTGACAGCAGCAGCTCTGTTTGTCTGTCTGCTTGTTGTTTGTTTATGTTCAGCAATTAGAAAAAAGAGAAGAAGACACCAGAAAACTGCTGAGTCACCAGAGAGTTTGGAGAAGACTTCTTCCACTAAAGACTCTCATACTTTAACATCTGATTTATTGCCAGAAAATAAGTTATTAAATAAAATGTAAAATTTTCTCTGTTTTAAATTAGTTTGATTTAAAAATTCATGTTGTTTAAAGTAAAACAGCTGTAATAATCAATGCTGCATCTGATCTTTCTAATGTTTCTAAAATCATTTTTGATTTTGTGCAAAAATATTTAAACTGTCTCCACCGTGTGGTGTAAATCCCTCGGCTTCTTCTGATGTGACTCGCCCTGCTGCCTCACACTGTAAATAAATCTGTTTATGAAAGAAGATTGACTTCTGACTTTCTCTGTTCATCAGATGATTTTAATGGTTCAGCAATAAATAATTCAACCTTCTCTCTTTTACAGACGTATAAATACAGAAAAGTGTTGCAGTGTGAAGACGTGAGGTCACTTTTCTGCTTTCACTCTGAAGGACACAAAGACGAGCTGCTGCTCAGTTCTGAACTCGACTTATTAAGAAACTATTTTACTTCAACAGGTCTGTAATTATTTATGATTAAAACGCTCAGAGCTCATTTTTAAAAGCCTCGAAGCTTCTGAACTTCACTCACAGCGCTGAGTGTATAAAACCATATTTTCTCAAAAATCTTTTATATTATTTCTTGTCTTTAATCTACAGGCTACTTTTACCTAAATTACTAAAGCCTGCTTCATAGATTTCTATAAATATGTATAAAGAGCTTTGAGGAAAGCACCACATAATAACCAGTCCACTTACCATTTGTGTTCCGCCCTATTCTCAGAATGATCAGTCCATCCATTTCCTTCTGCTTATCTGGGGCGGGTCATGGGTGCAGCAGCCTAAGTAGAGAAGTCCGTGCCCCGGGGCCTCCTCTCGGTAGGACATGCCCGGAACACCTCACCCAGGAAGCATCCTAGTCAGAAGCCCAAACCACCACCCACAGGAGGCGTCAGCAGGGGTTAGGTGCAGTGTGTTTCGGGTGATGGAGAAGGGCGGAGGGCCTGGAGGACCGATCCCCGGCTATCGAGATTGTCTCTCAGAATAATGCTACGTAAAAGTTTGCACGTGTTACTCACAAAGACAGTAACAGAAGGTGGGAACAAAACCCTTGTTGCTGTAAGCTGACAGTGCTCACCACTGAACCACCGTCCTTAACCATAAACGTGATGGTCAGATCCCAGAAACTGGCCTTCAGCTCGGGTACGATGTCCGCATTTGAAGTGCTCTGTCTCATCCAACATTAATTCATGTCATGGCTGCAGATGTTTAAAGTAAAAAAAAAAAAGAAATAGGATATTAGATAAAGTTAGCTGATGTTAAGACTTATATCTTTATTAATTTACAGCCTGAAACTCTTTCTGAGCAAAGGAGGATCTTTTAGAGAGGTTCATGTGACATTTTAGTATTCAGTCTGAAATGAAATAGAGCTCCATTTATCAAATGAACCACACTGTAGTTGGGAACAACAAACAGAGTCATTCAAGTTCCTCTTTGAGAGAATAAGATTAATTTGATCAGTACAGGAGAGGGTTTGTAACCAAAAGTGTCCAATCTTTTACACTGTACAAAAAGCAGATGATGTTAGAGGGAAAACCAGCCTGTGGCATCATGTTACTTTACACTGTTATCCCAAAAGAAGCCTGTTAGCATCCAGTCCAACATTAACTTTGGTAAATTTGATGTACTGGCCATTAAAATAGCCCAGAGGGCAATGTAGCATCGTGTTTTGTTACATCTCTGTTTAAAGAGATCACTTTATGGTAAACATGCTCACGATAACGAGGCCAATAAAGAGTTACTCACTCTGAAAGGAGGAAATGGAAACAGAGCTGACAAAAATATATTTTTAACTTTAGATCACACTTAATGTGTGCAAACCTTTCTAGTATTTCTGTGCAAACATTTCATTTGATGATAACGGTGAAATACATACTGAGAGTCTTGGATTTCAGCTGACTGTGTCCATGTTTGAAACATTAAACCACCCACAGCACCTGCTTTGGATGTAAACCCACAGAGGTCACACAGAGGTCACACAGGAGACAGCGAGCTGCAGACTGAAACACATTCTAGGTGCACTTTTGGTAAACTTCAGAACGTTTTTCACTAAAGAGAACTGTTTTCTCAAACATTGTTAAATATGTGCAGACTGGCTTTCTGCTTTAAAATGCTGCTGGCAGAAAAATAATTCCTTATTAATTTATTGGTTTGTTTTTTAAAGCTTTCACCCACACAGACTGAAAATGTCCTCGTTAGAGAGTCAGCGATGAGAAAGAAAAGCTGGACTAGTTTAAGGAAAAAGTGATTGGTAATTTTAGCATGATGATAAGGTGAACGTGATCTCTGCTGCCTCTGACTCATGGTCCTGCTGATCATGAGACACAGAGGGAGAGAGAGGACACACAACTGGAACCTCCAGCTACTTCCAACAGCAACAGGGCCTCAAATTACATCGAGGTTTGATGCTGTTTTTCAGCATTTCGGATTCTTCATAACTTTCCTGAGTACAGTAGTCAGCCACATTAAATTATCTGTCAAGGAGAGGGCTGTGTGCTGGTAAGGGGTGGGCCCAAATGCAGGACGCATGAACAGGAGCTTAAACTCTAAACAGCTTTATTTGCTGGAGGCTCACAAAATATAAACAAAGAAAAAAATCGAAATACAACAAAATCTCAACCAAGGCTGTAAACACAAACAAGTCTGGGAGACACACAGCTGGGGGGGGGTAATATTGAGGGAAACGTTGACAACACCGCAACAAAGAACAGAGGAAAACTGAGGGCTTAAATACACACAAGGGGATTAGGGCAAGCGAAGACACCAGGGGGCGACAGGCGAACCAAATGAACCTAATGACACATAGGGAAGCAAAACTAAACACAAAGCACCGGGAACACAAGACTGTCAAAATAAAACAGGAAGGGACTCAAGGGAACAGAGACGCAAACTCGACACAAGGAAACATAAGGCACTAGAAACAAACTAAAACCCCACAGCAAAAGAAAATCCCCAGAACAGACTAATTAAAGCCAAACCAAAAACACACACAGGGTCCACAAACCCCAGACCATGACATTATCAGGGCTGGGAAACAAATTTAAGCTAACATACTAAAGATTAATTATCAAAATGTTTATAAATTTTTATACATTAGACCTTCCATATGCTGTCCAACATGCTCATATGACCTTAGAAAGTTTATCCAAAATGTACTTAGTAAGGTTTTTTTCCAGTCAATTATCAGAAAACAGGAAACACAGAAATCCGAGGAATCAGTGTTTGTTTCTATGCTGGAGACATTAAACTACTGTATGGAAAAAGGTACTGGGTCACCATCACATCACACCTGCAGGAGCTGCAGTTTTTGTGCTGAGGTCAGAGGAGATTTGGAGATCTGCAGCCACTGAGTCAGCAGAAAGCCGGCCTCGGCCCTCAGAGAAAATTTCACATGTCCTGTCCTTAAGAATCTGTGACGGCTCAAAAATTATGGAAGAAATAGAGCAATGACTTATTGTTGATGGATGAAATGCACAGCTGTGCTTTATTCTCTCTTACAATTCATTCTCACAGATGAAATGTTACCACTGTTAACCCCCCACTGGCCTGAGAGCCACACTCTGTGAACCCTGGGCGTGCAAAGGAACCCATGAATCAAATATCAAGGCGACCTAAGAACCACCAGAAAATATTCAAAATAAAACAAAACTAGAAAGTCCATAAACTCAGACATATGGTCAATGACCCAGGACCATAACAAAGCAATGACTCACAACACAGTCACATCTTTTAACAGCTGCTGGTACCTAAACAGCTACACAAACATTAACTTATCTCTCGTTCTGGAACAGGAGTTTCCCTCTTCAGGCTTGATGAAAACACTTGTGCGGAATAAGGCCCGGGTAG
Source organism: Pterophyllum scalare (assembly GCA_024447675.2). Lineage (NCBI taxonomy): Eukaryota > Metazoa > Chordata > Actinopteri > Cichliformes > Cichlidae > Pterophyllum > Pterophyllum scalare. The sequence goes on along the minus strand of JAMQGT020012065.1, from coordinate 53,901 downwards.
TCTGTAAATGTGCCTACAGTGTTTACAGCAAACAGGCTCGGGTGTTTTGGGGTAAATACTCATAGTGGGCAGCGTCGATAACATGTGTCCTGTTGTTTGGAAGAGGACGGCGTATTCCCCGTTTGAAGCACAAGACAGTCGGCTGCAGCGTGAATGAAGAGGAAACAGTATCGGTATGTTTTTAAAATAACTCTTTAGTCTGATATTAATACTGTGTGGCAGGAGTGGAGGCTGCAAGGTTTGTTTACACTGTTACTATTATACATGTCACATCTTCTATCTTTATATATTGTTTTGATAGCTTGTGCTCAGTTATTTATTTAGTTATATGGATGCATAAAATTCAGCTAATGTTAAGCGAACTATTCAATACTAATTACCATTATTACAGCTATTTATTAAATATCTTTAAAATAATATAAATAAATAAATAAATAATAAAATAATTAATCTGTATAAAAATTTAGTCACAGAACAGACTGATCCATGATCAGATTGTACATGCTGCAATCACGCACACTGATGGAAAACTGTATCCAGTGATTTTAAGAGTCTAAAATGGAACTAAATGTATTTAAAGTGAGTTTTTTTTTTTGCAGCTGCAGACCGCGCTTTAAACAGTTCATGCTGAAATCTGGTCCCAGATTGAAATTAAATGCATTTTTTTTTTCCTTTTTTATTCAGTTAAACGTGAAACTTTTGCTTAGCTCTTTAACAGTTAAAATGGGGAATAGTAAAGCAGGGTGTTTATCCAGTAATGGCAGAAAAATAGAAATTCTCTCTCAAAAATATGAAGTCATTACATTTCATCAGTTCATTAAAGTTTTACCAAATAAGGTAATTTGAGTCTTATTGTTTCAGTCCTCTTCTATAAATCCTATTTAGTAAATCCAATGTTTCTTTTTTTAATGCCATGGCCGTGTCCTGTTAGCGTGTGTGTATATTTTATCATCAATCACAGTCTTCCTGTGATATGTTTGTATTCTCTGTGTATTCAACTTATTTTGAAGGGTCATAGTCATGTGATGAAGGCTGGATGTGCTTAAAAAAGTTCTCAGAGTGATAAATGTGTCAGATTGGAGCTCCATAGTGCTGTTATTTATTCATTAACCCCACTGTTGTTTATTTATTTATTTGCATATACCAAAACACTGTATTAACTGTAGGCCACCCACGTTTTGGCTCCAACACCAAATTTTAATCAGGTGACATCAAAGTAAAAATAAGAGTTTTCAGGCTCCTCTATTTTCATACTGAAGCCTGTGAAGGACTCATTTTCTAATTTCTAATCAGTTTAGTATCAGTAAATAATTCACCTTTATTCTGTTTTTACATTCTTCTTGAGTCAATTTGCATATTTTCTTTTTTTGTGTGAATAAAGTCAGACTGTAGATTTTCCTTCTTCTAGCTGTACCGACTGACCTTTGACCTCATGTGTTGATGACTCCTCACCTCTGTCACCTCTCACAGGGAGAAGATGATCTGCAGGATCCTGCTGCTCCTCATCCTCACCTCATGTGTCTCTGGTTAGTTTCCAGCTTCACTTTATGAACTCCAAATAAAGCTCAACAACAGATTTGTTCCAGTTCTCAGTGTGTCTGCTCCTCTCTTTCCCTCTCTGTCTCCTCAACAGGATCATTTGTAGTCAATGTGACACAGACCTCCTATCAGGCAGAGGAGAACCACAACATCACGCTGGAGTGGGCGTTCACCACCAACCCTGACAGATCCATCGAAACTTCACTCAACATCCTCTGTGACCTGATAACTGATAATAAAGAGTCTGTCCTGTATCATGTTACGTGGATGGTGCTGAGGTGTCAGAGGTCTCAGGATGCAAAGTTTTCAGGACGAGTCCAGAGTGACAAAGACGCCCTCAGAGAAGGACGAATCAGACTTCAACTGTCCAGACTCAGGACTAATGACTCAGGTCTGTACCTGTGTGAGGTCAACACTGATGATGGCTTCAGTGTTGGCAAGATGTCAGCTGAGTGTTAATGGTAAGCTGATTATTAGAAATTTCTCTCTTTAAAATAATAATCCCCGTCTGGGCTCTTAAACTACACTTGATGGAGGCTAATGAGAACTGCATCATTTGCTTAAATTGCAGTTTGAATTTTTTCTAACTATAAAATGTTTCAAATGGCAATAATCATCATTAGTTGAAGTCCTGATACCCCACATATCACTTCTGAGCATGAACAAGTGTCAAAAATATATATTTTGTCTTTTATAGCAGCTGCTGCTAATCAGCTCCAACCTGCGATACCAGCCTCGAGTCCAGAAGAAGAGAGTGTGGAAAACGTCAGCTTCTCCCTTGTTCTGGGACTGACAGCAGCAGCTCTGTCTGTCTTTTTGCTTCTTGGCATTTGCTTTTTTTTAGGAATGGAAAAAAAAGGGAAAAAAATGACAGAAAATCACTGAGTCACCAGAGCTTTTGGGGAGAACTTCTTCCACTAAAATACTTCAAGACTCTCCTCTTTTAACAGCTGCTGTATTGCCAGAAAATAAATGATTAAATAAAATGTAAAATTGTTCCATTTTAAATTATTTTGATAAAAATTACTCTTTTAATACAGCTGTAATAATCAATGCTGCATCTGATCTGGAAAAAAATGTCTGTAAAATCATTTTTCGATTTTTAGAGATCTAAACTGTCTCCATTGAGCTTCTTCTGATGTGATTCACCCTGTTGCTTCATACTTTAAATAAATCTGTCCATAAAAGCAGATGTTCTGATGTGCATATATCTGTTTATCAGAGACCCAGACGTTTTTGAGAGTTCAGAAACAAATAAATCAACCTTCACTGTTTTTATGGACATATAAATATAGAAAATTATTGGAGTGTGAAGACGTGCGACCTTTTCACAATGGAAGCATCTCGTTTAACAGTCTTGAGTCTTGAGGATAAATTTCACATTCGTAACCCTGCTCCCAACATTCCCCAGGACAGCCAATCCCTCTGGACTGATGTCCTGTAGGATCTGAGCGATGGATGGATCTGGAGCCTTGACTCTGTGGGGATGGAGTCGCAATGGCGGAGAGGCAACACATTCCTCAGTGCACCAGAGTCCAGCAGAGCACACATTTCCAGTCCATGTATTAATATCTGGGCAGCACGGTGGCATGGTGGTTAGCACTGCTGCCTTACAGCTGGAGTAACATCTAGAAGGCCTGGGTTTGATTCCACCTTGGCCCGTGGCCCTTCACTGTGTGGAGTTCTGCATGTTCTCGCCGTGTCTGCGTGGGTTTCCTCTGGGTACTCTGTTTTCCTCCCACAGTCCAAAGACATGCACTTACTGGGGTTAGGTTAATTGGTCACTCTAAATTGCCCATAGGTGTGAATGTGAGTATGAATAGCTGTCTGTCTTTCTGTGTACAGGGTGTACCCTGCCTCTCGCCCTATGACAGCTGGGATAGGCTCCAGCCCCCTCCCCCCGCGACCCTGAACAGGATAAGCGGAAGAGAATGGATGGTATTAATATCTGGACATACATCTGATCTTCACAATTTTTGTTGCAGACAACCACTTCACCACCACTTCAGTTCGTTAAATGTGTTCAGGCTTTGCTGCCCATGCTGTTGAGATCTCTGCACTCTCATGTGCCTGGCCACATCAGCCATGGCGCCCCTCCTGGTTGTCTCAAATCTGTGGGTAACTTCATAGGCTCTTGCCAGGGTGTGTCTTTGCTCCTCCAGTAATTTGTGGACTATTTCAGTATCTGCCAGAGCATTACTGAAATTTTCCACAATAATGCAGTCTCGATACACAATAGAAACCTTCTCATACGTCTCATATATGAGAATGTGCAAAGCTTCACTGGGTTTCCTGATTCTCTGTCTCAATCCGATGCCAATGGCTGCTGCATATTTTGAACACATAAGCAACCTCCACCTCCTCCACAATCCTCATGTGATTCCACTGAGCAGATTTGGGGGTTTCTTAGACTATGGACTATGGTCTTCTCTGTCCAGTGGTCAGCCTTTGCACAAGTCTTAAACTGACAGAGAAAGTCTTTCCATGAACCTGATCCATCAATGTGGCCTGGCTTCAGTGCGGGAACTTTCTCTTTGCCTTTGAACTGTTCATCATCACTACTGTCCACAGGGTCACTGTCATGTGCTCCACCATGCTCCCCAAATAGTGGCAGTGGTGCAACATGAAGTGTGGGGGGCCATCAGTCCTGAGCTGGCATTTCATGGCTGAATTGAGAAGGTTGAAGGATGTACATGGCATATGTGGCTTTACTGCCTCAATAAACTGCGCTTTTACAGGAACACAACAGTTACAGTTCATGATGGTGGACGGAATAACGGGCTGTGCACCTGTAGTGGCTGTAATGATCTGAGTAGGATGATCACCCATGCCACAGAGTGCAGCTTTAACAGGCGGATGCCATATTTCTAGGGCTGTCACACTTTGGATGATGACAGGGCTTAAAATCGCCACACAATGCCTTTTGCTGCACCTCTGGTGTTAAAAAAGAATTGGTGTGTGCTCAGGGTGGTGGGTGAGGTGCCATGCACCTTCAAACTGTGACGTATTAGCTGCTTCACTAGAAGCTAATGTTAGCTACATGTTTGTGACAAAGGGTGCTTACTTTGTCAGCTGAGTCCATATTAACTTTAACAGGCTCTGAGGCCTCAGAGAAAATGGAAGTGCATTAGCTTAGCATCTCTCTTAGCATCCCCCAGCGCTGATGAGGGGAGGTGGAGGTGATGAACACAGTGTACAGCTGAATACTAATATTTTGCTCATAACTGAGCCAGTTAAACGCTCTTTTGGCTGCAGTAGCTATTATGCTTGGCATACTTTTAAACACTGCCTGAAACTTTTGAACCACCGACTTCAGGGGCTGCATCCTTCAAAGGCCACATCTGAAGGCTGATTGTGTCACAGCCAGGCTGAAGGCTGTCCAGATTTGAAGACTCTTCTAAACGTGGTCGACAAACGCAGCCTCCCCCCCCCAGATTTGAAGGACACATCAGATGTGTCCCTTGTGGTCTACCCTTCCCCAAGATTCAATGCAGGCAAAAGCCGTTACGGGAAATTTTCAGTGGCAATGGAGGAGGACCACCACCAAAAAGTTTTAAATATTACTGTTTCAATTTGTCAAGATATTGCTTAAATGCAAAAGTGCTCTTACATTTGAGGCTCACTATACCCAGAGAGAAGGTCTACCACATAGTTTTCAAAACCCTGGCTGGCTTCGCAGCTGAGTGGAAGTTATAACACAGATATAATTCACTCAGATGAACTCTGATGGGTGATGTTTGGTTTATTTCAGTGTTTCATTTGTTCCTGAGCAAAACCGTTTCGGCTGATATTAAAGTTAAGCTTCATAACTGGATAGTTTTATTTAACTTTAACGTCTCACTGCAGAGTTGTCAGCATATTTGTAAATGAATTATTGACTCCTCTTTATTCCTTGATGTAGAAATCTATAATTGTTTTAATAGCTTATTTTGAATTAAAACTGACATGAAGATACTTTAATCCAGGGAGGAACCTTATAGAGAGCCTATTCACCAGGAGTCGAAACACTATCACAGTTGCTAGGCGACAGGAGCTATGCTGAGGTTAGGGCAGGAATAGGTGCTGATGCAGATATGAAGCCTAGACCTTGCCATTTAACAGCCACCCTCTTCTGGCCTTCGGTCTTCATGGCCTTTGAAAGATGCAGCCTACGTTGGCCACGTCCTTCAAAGGATGCAGCCCCTGAATTTGGACACACCCAGAGAGGACGGGCGGTCCCTCGCTTACCTGCCTTGCCTGTAATACTTTGAAAGAAGGTGACGGCCAGCTCTCAAAGAAGAACTGTTCAACGAGTTCAGTTATTACATCTTAATAGAAATTCAGATTATTTTACCTCAACAAGTAATTAATTATGATTAAAACACTCAGAGCTCATTTTAAAAAGCTCCAAGTCTTCAGTACTTCATTCATACAAAACTAATTTTTCTCAAAAAGGGTTGATAATAGTTTACATGTCTTTAATCTACGGGTTAATTTGACCAACAATTAGTAAAGCATACTAACACTGGATAACATGACAGTGACATTATAGATTTATCATCACGATGCTTCACAGAGTGAAACAAAAATGACACAAAAAAATAGTGTTTACACTGAGAGTGATAGTTTATCATAGAGTGTCAATTTTCTATCTTTATATATGGTTTTGTTATCTTGAGGTCAGTTTTTTTTTATCTAGTTATATGGATGGGTAAAATTCAATTAATGTTAAGCATGAAACTGATTGATTACTAATGACCTTTCTTTTCATGTTTTTCTTTCCAGGTGTGGTTTATCTTAACTTTGTTCAAAACAAAATAAAAATAGTAACTCATGAATGAACACTGTGATGCAGCCTCTCTCCTGGAGGTTTTTCAGACCCATGCTAAGCCTGAGATCAGGGAAACTCAGATCATTTAATCTGAGTCAGTCACTGGAGTAACAGACTGACTTTAACTCGCAGGTTTTCTTCATCACACTCTGGGTTTGTCTCCTCCCCTCCTGCTGCACCTCAGCCAGCTAACAGTTTTGTTTCCTCATTCATAAAGTCGCCGTCAGCGCTCAGAACGCGGTGAACTCATCTGCGGAGGATCACATTTTTGCAAACAAAAACTCAAACTGCCAACGTGGCCAGGAGGTGGTGCTATAAGCTCACTGGCTGAAGGCTTAACTGTCTGATCGTAAGCAAACTCCATCCAGTGGATCACATCACAGACGAGAGATACTGAAAACTTCATTTATTTCATCTCAGTACAAAAGAATACAAAACAATACAAAGAGGTAATCATCAGTGATTAGAACACGAACAGGACAGACTGAAATCTTAGTGTGAGGAGATTCATTTAAAGTCTTTATGACCACATTTTTAGAATCGGCACAGAAAATTTGAGTATAAAATTTCTCAGCACATCAGGAAAACTGTGAATATGACTCATCCTAATGATTTGGCTCACATCTTAGAAGTATGAGCAAAATCCTGAACGCATAAAAAATTAGCATGTTTTTCATTGTGCACTATAATGAACCATAAATGTGCATTTTAACATAATCTGTACACATGTAAAATATCTGAGCTACATATTTGGCTGTACATATAGTTTACACTGGTGCTGCACATCATCATCATCATCATCATCATCCTCACAGAGACTGCTCCTGATAAACTGACCCAAATATCTGAAATTAGTCACCACACTGAATCCAAGGTTCAGCTCTCCTTTCCAGCACCCTGGCACAGATCTTCCTGTGGATGCTGAGGAGTGGGATTCCCCAATAGCGGGAGCACAGCCTCTGGTCCTCCTTCTTAAAGATGGGGACCACCATCCCACTCTGCCAATCCAGTGGCACCGCCCCAGATATCTGCGCGACTTTGCAGAGGTGTGTCAACTAAGCTCAACCCTACAACACCCAGAGCCTTCAGGAAATCTCATCTACCCCAGCTTTCTATGATTGTCTGAGCTCATTTGAACTCAAAGAAAACACAGTGTGTAAAAGCACTTTTAAGCAGCAGCTCAGTACACAGTTCATGCCAAGTGCCTGTGCTCAGAGAGACACACAGTTGTTTGCCTTCACTGGCCAATACACACTTCAAATTCTGCCACACACACACACACACACACACACACTCACATATACAAACAAGTGCAGACACACTCAAAAGTGCTGATGGCAAAAGATTTTTCATTAACAAAAGCCTCACAAGCATCTGGGGTCTTCTGCAAACCAGACAAGTACACCTGCAACATATAAGTCTATAAGTCTTAAACTGTCTTATAAGAAATATGAAACAACTAATTTATATTGTTTTCCTGTACAGAAAGAAAAAAAATCGAACTGGAATGGTTTTCAGCAAGATATGTTGGAAGAAAAATGCATTTGGAAAGAAAAAAAAAAAAGCAAGCCTGGGGGAGAATAACTGCTGCAGTCTGAGGGTGAGTACACAAAATAATATTGAGTAAATTTTAGTGTTTATTTTACTTGGAGATTGTGAAATTATTTATTTTTTAACCAATGTGAGACACTTTCTCTGCACAGAGTTGGGGCGCAAGGATTAGTCAACATTGTCGACAATAATAGACAATCAAAATAGTAGAATTTAATAGATGAATTGTCCATAATAGTCTTTTTTTTTTTTTTATTACTGGTGATTTTTTTTAATGAAGTGAGACGTCTTCCTGTCCGTCTATCTCTGGCGAGCTTCACACATGCGCAATAGCATTCAGGGCATGTTTAGACTGGTGCTGTGTGGAGTTTTTGAAACCATTTCACAGTCAAACCGGGATCACGTGGGATTACCTTCCACGAATTGTTTTTGATCGTATTTGGCCATTCTAACATTTTGAAAAAAATTATTTTTTTGTGCCTAACAGTTTCCCAGTGTATATTAGTGCATATTTGAATGTGTGAATGAACGCATTAACATAAATAACTTTGTAGATAAGGCACTTTATGAAATTCAGTCCATTCACTTGTATTAGTTCACAGTGCAGCTTTGCCTCCTCCACATGGCGGACACACAGTTGCGTCAAATCAGCGGGTCAACCCAGTCAACGGGGCGTCTACGTCTATATGTCTATGGCTGAAAGAACACGGCGTGCTAGACGATTCAAGGTTTGGGACAATTTCAAACTTGGATCTGTTTTTTTTATTGTTTGTTTTTTTAAACGGAGTGAGATATCTTCTTGTCCCTCTATCTCTGGCAAGCATTAAGCGCTCACGTTTAATCATGGCGGCTACTGGTGAAACTGTGCCAACTATGTTTTACAGTGATGAAAAGGAAGTACTATAGATTTTTTTATGATTGGAAAAATGAACCATTAAAGTTATATCAGCAACAAACCATTAAATCTGATTAATCTGATTAAATTTCTGAATGAAGTACACATCTTCCGTGTGTTTACTACCACATTTTAAATGACCTTATGCTATATGTAAAAGCTGATAGCTAAATAAGTGCCATTTCATAATTATGTGAGTCATAATCCGATTAGTCGACTAATCGTTTCAATAGTCGATGACTAATCAACTATAAAACAGTCATTAGTTGCACGCCTGGCACAGAGAGTTCATTATTCTGAGTGAGCACACAGACAGATGCTGGAGTCAGGTGGCTTCGCTCTAAATCCAGCATACACTGGTTCAGTGAATGCGGTGATGAAAGTGTGCAGGTGGACCAGTGTGTCTGAGGACATGCTGTAGAAGGACACAGTTCCTGCAGGACAGTCCACATACACTGCTATTTTGTGAGAGACAGGTGAGCAGTGCACAGGGATGGCTCTTGATGTGTATTTGTGAGTAGCAAAGTAACCGAAGTTCTCACTGCAGGACAGACTCCAAGACTGATACGTTTTTCCAAACCTGCCATCATCACCGTCTCCTTTCCGTCTGATTCCTCCATAAGTTACTGCAATATGAGCCTCTCCGCTCCACTCGACCTCCCAGTAACAGCGACCAGTCAGACTGTTAGTACACAGCACCTGAGGCCAGTGCTCAAATCTGTGAGGATGATCAGGATACGACTGATTCTCCTTCACGTACGTCACCTTCTTGTTGTTGTCAGACAGTTTGAGGTTTGTGTGTGCTGTGTTTGGATCCAGAGTCAGATCACAGAAATCTAAAGAAGACAATGATGCAGGACAAAAGATATTAAATACTTTCAAATTAGCCAGTAAAAGTGTCCCATATATTTTGTGGTCTGCAGCCAAAACTATAGGATACATGCAGTGTAATGATGGAGGTTAGTGAGCAATAGAAAGACATAAATCTTTAAATGATCTACAATAACACTGTCCTGTATGATAAAAAAAATATTTCTGCTGTTTCCAGAAAACAGGTGATATTACCTAATTCAATGAACCTGGGTACAAAAATATTCAATCACACACATTTTTGTCATAAAATGCAAATCTTTTATTTTCTCCTTTTTCATTTAATTTTTTGTTCTTTTCCAAATCACAAAATATGGCAATTAAACAAATTGGGCTTCAATCATGAGAAAAAAATGAAAATGCGCAAAGAATTGAAACCAGGTCTGAACTTTATGAAGCCAAGAGACTTTTCTCACTGAGCCCAGACCCAATAAACAGTGCTTTTGTTCCCTCACATCTGGATTACTGTAACTCCCTATAAACTGGACTCTCCTCATCTCTTTTAAAATGTGTGCAGATCAGGTCAGTCCTGCTTTGCAGTACAGGCTCTGGTAACTTAGCTTGCCAAATTATTTTTGCAACAAACATTAACTAATGAAACTAATTACCAGGTGCTGTTACAGCAAGCTAACTTTAGCTTTCTTGCTAACATGATTGCTATCAAAATTATATTTGAGTAAAAAGTACTATCTTGCTAGCTGGTCAGATTACGTTGCCAGCTACTGTGATGATTTTCATATTAATTCATGAAGAGCAGGAGTCAGCATACAAAACTGTGTTATGTTTTCAGTCTGTATTACAGTCAAAAAGGGCTTTTCGGTGATAGAAATCCATTCCTGGAACTGGGTAATGTACTCAATAAAATATGTTCTTTCTCATGAAGACAGACAGAGGGTTCATACAGTACAGTTCGTACAATAAAATTCTTATTTTGCTGGACTCGTTTCACACAGCAGTCATAGAAAAATTCTAATATTAAAAAATTGCATAAAATAAGAATCTAATAAGTTAAAAATACAAAAAATAAGTATCAAAAATGTGTGGGGAAAGTATAAGTAATAGTGTAGAAGAATATGTATCCAATTCAGCACAGCAGGGTTTAAATGCAGCTGCTAAATTAAAAACATACTCACATTTCCTCAGACCTGATCTCAGCCATTCGTCTCCACGAGGCTCCACCCTGAGAAAGCAAAATTTTTTCAGTAAGCAAACATGAACCTTTATATCCTTTGACTCACCTTCTGTTAGAGAAACAAACCTGTGTTTTTGTTTGTCTAATACAGTCATGTGTTAAAGAGTGGCTCTGTGGTTTAGTGTTTGATGCTGTCACCAAACATATGAAAGATCCCTGATTTGTGACTGGGATGAAAAACAAATCCCTGGAAGAATTGTATCAGGAAGGCCATCTGGTGTCAAATCAGAATGTAAATTCATCTTCTGTGGTGATTCCTTTTTAAAAAGGGAGCACCTGAAGAAAAGCTGCTCAGTGTAAAAGGAAGGAAACCGTCTTTAATTTCTACATATCAGGACAACATTCCCAGTCAAAGTCCAAACCTCAACCTGACTGAAATACTGTAGCAGGAACTTAAGAGAGCTGCACATAAACAAATGAACAATCCTCAATAAGCTGAAGCAGTGGTGGAACGAGTGGGACAAAAGTCCTCCATGATATGACAGACTGATGGAAGAAAAAGACTACGGCTGCTAAAGGTGGCTCTACAGACTATTGAATCATCATACTGAGTTTCTCACACAGCTTCTTAAGCTTGGATTTTATTAAATCATGAGATGGAACAATATAACATGTTACGTGTTGTTCAACTGAGGTGGTGTTTCAATGAGCAGCATGTATCAGACCTCAGAGGGTTAATGTGAAAATGGGTTACTGATAAACTGTTAGGCATAATTAATTTTGCAGTTTTTATTCACAGTCTCAACTTTGATTTATTTTGAGTTCTTTCATACTGGCCACATGGACACTGATTATAACAAACCCTGAAATAGCAGTAGGTAAAGGTTCATCCATACCATGGTGTGTGAAATTTAAAAATCCAGCTTTTTTCCCTACCTGAGAGTGTCCAGCTTCCACTCTGGATCCTCCAGGTGAACAGAGAGCATCTTCACTCCGGAGTCTCCTGGGTGATTGTACCTCAGGTCCAGCTCTTTCAGATGGGAGGGGTTGGATCTCAGAGCTGAGCCCAGAGACTCACAACCTTTTACTCTGATCAGACAACCTGACAACCTGCAAACACAAACCAACACACATGCCAGAATATTAGAAAGAACTGGAGTACTCTTTCAGTACTCTACTGTAAGTGTAAGCTTTGAAGCAGTAACTGTAGAGTCTACAAAGTCTTGTAGAGTCTTACACCAGAACACAACCAGCATCTTCTCATGAAATGTGTGTATTTGACTGTGAATGAATCACAGCTGAAGTAGAATATCAAAATCTTTGTAACAGTAAGCTGACCTGAGGGTTTCCAGTTTACAGTGTGGACTCCCAAGTCCAGCACAGAGCAGCCCCACCCCTGAGTCCTGCAGGTCGTTGTTACTCATGTCCAGTTCTCTCAGTTCAGAGGACTGGGAGCTGAGAACTGAACACAGGGCTTCACAGCTTCTCTCTGTGAGGTTACAACCACTCAACCTGGAAAGTTATAAATAGGAAAATAATTATAATGTGCTAATTATGTGCTATAATAGTGATCTTTCCAAACTCTTGAAATATATCTTATCAGGATCAAACTGGTTACACACTTACAGAACTTTCTTAGAGACTTTGATCACTGGCATCAGCCTCAGTAGAGCCTCCTCTGAAGCTGAATATTTCCTCAGGTCAAAAACATCCAGATCTGCTTCTGATGACAGTAAGATGAAGACCAGAGCTGACCACTGAGCAGGAGAGAGATTAACTATAGAGAGACTGCCTAAAGACTGGCTTCCTGAAGGCAAATGAAACTGGACATCCTTCACTATAGAATGATCTCTCAGTTCATTCAGACAGTGAAACAGGTTGATGCTTTTCTCTGAAGACAGATTCTCACTGATCTTCTTCTTAATGTACTGGACTGTTTCCATCATTTATCTGTAAGCTGCTTCCTGTCTGTGCCAGCAGGCCTTTTAGGAGAGTCTGATTGGCCTGCAGTGAAAGACCCAGGAGGAACCGGAGGAACAAGTCCAGGTGTCCATTTGGACTCTCTAAGGCCTTGTCCACAGCACTCTGGTAGAAGTGTCTCACTGAAGGCTCTTCAGTCGGCACTGATGCTGTTTGTTCTTCTTCCAGCAGGTTGACACCAGAGTTGGTGAATGTCAGATGGACATGAAGGGCAGCCAGAAACTCCTGAACACTCAGATGGATGAAGCAGAACACCTTCTCCTGGTAGAGCCCTCTCTCTTCTTTAAAGATCTGTGTGAACACTCCTGAGTACACTGAGGCCTCTGTGATATTGATGCCACACTCTGTCAGGTCTGATTCATAGAAGATCAGGTTTCCTTTCTGCAGCTGCTCAAAAGCCAGTTTCCCCAGAGCCTCAATCATCTTCTTGCTCTCTGGACTCCAGTGTGGATCTGACTCAGCTCCTCCATCATACTTGATGTTCTTCATTTTCATATGAACCACCAAGAAGTGGATGTACATCTCAGTCAGGGTCTTAGGCAGCTCTCCTACTTCACTGGTTTGTAACCAATTCTCCAGAACTGTAGCAGTGATCCAGCAGAAGACTGGGATGTGACACATGATGTGGAGGCTTTGTGATCTCCTGATGTGTGAAATTACACTGTTGGCCTGCTTCTCATCTCTGAGTTTCTTCTTGAAGTACTCCTCCTTCTTTGGGTCAGTGAACCCTCTGACCTCTGTAACCAAATTTACACACTCAGCAGGGATCTGATTGGCTGCTGCAGGTCGTGTGGTTATCCAGACCTGAGCAGAAGGAAGCAGATTTCCCCTGATGAGGTTGGTCAGCAGCACACCCACTGATGTGGACTCTGTGACATCAGTCAGGATCTCAGTGCTGTGGAAGTCCAGAGGAAGTCGACACTCATCCAGACCATCAAAGATGAACACAACCTTGAACTTTTCAAATCTGCAGATTCCTGTTTCTTTGATTTCAGTAAAGAAGTGATGAACAAGTCCCACCAAACTGAACTTTTTATCCTTCAGCAGATTCAGCTCTCTGAAAGTGAATGGAAACATGAACTGGATGTCCTGGTTGGTTTTGTCTTCAGCCCAGTCCAGAGCGACCTTGTGTGTTAGGAATGTTTTCCCGATGCCTGCAATTCCCTTTGTCAGCACTGTTCTGATTCGTTCATTTGTTTCAGGTGAGGGTTTAAAAATGTCTTCACATCTGATTGATGTTTCTGATCTGTTTTCTTTCCTGGAAATCTTTTCAATCTGTCTGACCTCATGTTCATTATTGACCTCTCTGGTCCCTCCCTCTGTGATGTAGAGCTCTGTGTAGATCTCATTCAAAATGACTGACTATCCCGGTTGAGCGATCCCCTCAAACACACACTGGAACTTCTTCTTCATGTTAGATTTGAGTTTGTGCCTACAACCTGAGTCAGAGTTTTCTAAAAGGAAACCACAAGAAATAAAAGTATAGTATAATGTTTATGAAAGTATTATTTAAATAGGACAGGTGACAATTCTGCTCCCAGTAAAGACTTCAAAAGAAATCCTCTTACTGCTCTGCAGAAGGTCAGCCAGCTTTTCCTGCTTCATTCTTCTCAGGAAGTTAACTGTGATTTTCAGAAATGCCTCTGCATTGATCCTCTGCTCCTCATCTCCACCCTCCAACACCTCCTCATCCTCTTCCTGACTCTCTGAGGATTCTGGATTCAAATAATTCTGCATCTTTTTCAGCTCATTTTTAACAAAGGTGACCATGTGGTCCTCGAGCCGCTGAAACAGAATAAACAACAATTCAAATGTATATGATAAATTATATGAAAAACAATGAATCAGTTGTTTAAATATGAGCTCTCTGCAGATGTGTTTAGTTATTCAGGAGAGGAAACAAGCCTGCACATGAGCTCCTGTGCAGCATTAAGGTTATAAAGTGAATGTAAGGCTTTGACTTTATTTATTTTTATTTATAATGTGGTTCTAGTGAAAGCTGTTTACTTTTATCTACTTTATCAGTGCTTATAGATAAATGCTGAATAGAGCTAACCTCTACAATAGACAATGTGTCAAATTCACTGTAAACTGATGAGTCACAAAAGCTTCCATTGAAAACAATATTACATGTTCATGATTGTTAGAAGGCAGGAGCTACACAGTCATATTCTAACTCAGCAGAATTAGGCACTGATACAATTATAAAGAAAGAATATGATTTTTAAATGATGTGTCAAAGTGATTAAAAATGAGTTAAATATCTGTGGAGTTATGACGTGTGACCGCCATATTTAAATTACACACTCAGCAGGGATCTGATTGCCGATCTAGTAAATTAAACTAATTTCTATCCTATTTCTACAGTTAGTGATGATACAATTATTACAGCTTCATTTTGGATTTCTTCCTCACTGATGCCTCCTAGGTGACTTTTTAAAAAAAATAAATAAATACTGACTGATTTTAACACTAACAAACTGATGAATGGTTCTTTTGTCATCTTTTTCTAGCCTGTCATGTCTGGCAGTTTTCGCAATCGGAATGATGATCCAAATGCACTGATGTACCAAACATATTTGCTCTTACAAAAACAGCTCTATAAGTTTTCTATAGGCTATTCTTATTAATGTTTGTTTTTTTATTTATTTTTATTTAGTTATTTATGCCAGGGCTGACAGGTAATAAGGAAGGGGATAGAAAAGAGTGGGGGGAAAAAGGGGGGGAGAAAAATAATCAAAAAAAGTAGATGTACATACACACATTCACATATTTATACATATACACACAATTTTGCTGTTTGCAGTACTGTGTGTGTATGCGCCTTCTGTCATGGAATGCACTCAATAATGGGGGTAAGAAACTGCAACCATGCCCCCCCTGTGATCCAGAGGCGAATAGGAAAGGACCCAGGGGACCCGGGCCATCTAGAGCCCACTAGGAGCTCAGAAGACCTGAGGCTGCACATCCTGATGGCAACCGCGTGCACACCCCAGAGGAGGAAGGAGGGAGACCCCAGACAGAGCCCCCACAGCCTAAGGGCAAAAGTCCAGAGATCCAGAGGCAATGCCGACACCCAGCAGACCCCCTCCAATGCCAAGGGGGCCACAGCCACCAAGGGAGCAGGTCAAAAAAACCCAAAAACAAACACGCCAAGATATCTAGCCACACATCCAGGGACCCACGGGCACCCACACCCCAGGGGGCAGCAGTGAAAATCAGTGAGGAGCCAAGTGGAGCAGATGAAAGGATGAATGGTTCTTAAAAGTGCAGCAGGGAAATGAATGTTAACAGAGTAAATGGGGGAGGCAGACCTTAAATACTGGACCCAGGTCAGTTTTATGTACCAGGTCAGGATGAAGACTGGAAAAATCTGAGGCTGTCTGAAGAGCTCTGTGGAGACAACACAAAGAATCAAAGCTTAGACTGTGTGTGTGTTCTGCTCATTTCCAGCTTCATCTTTCCTAAATCTTGGACTATATAGCAGAGCACCTTTCCATGAGTAACAGTTCATAATAATCCTTCTTTATCTTATGACAGGTACTGGTGCAGGTTTATCAGTTTTTCTCATGGAGCAGGAAATGGGAAATATTTATTTATTTGTACACTTCTGCTATAACAGCTGCTAGAAATAATTTTATCTCACTTCTTAATAGTGGAGCTCTTATTGAAGGCTATGCACTGCACAGCTGTAATGTGCACAATTAATTACATCTTACTTCTCAACAGCAGAGGATTTTACTCTTTTAACTTGAGTGGGATCTGTCTTGGAACTCCTGTGCTTCCTCTTCCTCTTATCCACAGTATTCCTGACTTCGCACCATTACCCCTAATTCATAGCGGAAGCCGGTATTTTACTTCCGCTTGCGCTGTTGTTTATGGTTGCGGGGGTTACACACCTGCCGTTCATTTTAACATTTTGACACTGCAGTTTCTTTTACCTGGCGTAAATGGTACCACATCGGAGGTGGATGCATTGCAAGGATGTTTTAAAAAGCAGTGAGGGCAATTCAGTAATGCAGTAGTGCCTCACTCGTCACTTTTCACTGACTGGGTAGATGACATGAAATTATGGCCCGAACTCAGCTACATCAATATTATCAATTACCTTGTTTTTTTCCAAAGGTGTTGACGGCAAGGAATCACGTAACTGTAAGAGCACCGAGACGTATAATTACCTTCAACAGGTCGCCCAACCGGTTGTGGCAGATGACTGCCCCTCCCTGAGCCTGGTTCTGCTGGAGGTTTCTTCCTGTTGAAAGGGAGTTTTTCCTTCCCACTGTCACCAAGTGCTTGCTCATAGGGGTTCATTTTGACTGTTGGGTTTTCTCTGTATTATTGTAGGGTCTTTACCCACAATACAAAGTGCCTTGCGGCAACTGTTTGTTGTGATTTGGCGCTATATAAATAAAACTAAATTGAATTCAAAGCAATAAAATCAATAAAGTAATGCTGAACAAACAAGGCAATGTTATTTTTCTTAAGGCAGCTGTAGAGCCGAGCCAGAGCATTGGCTAAGCTAAGCTCTTAGCATGGGTCATGCTAAGGGAAAGTGGAGTGGTGGAGACAACCAGCTGTTCCTGTATCGCCCAATTAGGGAAATCATGTAGTGATGCGGCAGCTATTCTGTGGAAGGTATATCACTGATCTGGATATCAATGTTCAGATCACTGAAACAAACACTGGACTGGCCGAAGGCTGTGATCGGGGAGACAGGCAGCTGTCATCTTGCTAACTGCTACATGTTTACCTGTGGAAGCCACGCATTGTTAAAGCTTTGTGTAGGCTGTATGTTGCAGTGTCACACTATAAATAAAATAAATAAGAGGCTGTACATTAAAGGAAAACTTAAAACATAAGGAAAAATACAGTAATAGGATGTGCAACTGGGTAGTATATTTTTGAAGAAAAAGAACAAATTTACAGAATTAAATAATTTGAAAAAAGGTACAGACTGATGTAGTGACAACCGACAACAGCACAAGTTGAACCAGGGCTCATGTTCCAACTAATAAAGCCGCCCGTTACAGAACAAAGTAACCACATTTTGTCATTAACTGTGGCTCTGACTTTGGGTAACTGAAAGTATAAAACAATACAGCGGAAGTAGCAGAATGTCATGGCAGCCTACGTACGCTCTTACAGAAACCTGCGGATATGTAGAACTGAGTCCTGGTTCAGAATAAGAGGAAGTTGATGTGGGAATGTAAAAAATTGCCAGGTCAGATTTTTGTTTTTTTCCACTTGAGCTACGACACCTTCTAGAAAAATGGTAAATAACAAATAGCTGGCATCTTACTTCTCAATACCAGGAGATTTTCTTCCATTGAAGTTAGCGAAGAATCCCATTGACTGATCACTCTTCAGAGACACGCAGCTGGGTTCAGGTGGGAAGTCTGGTTTATGATGCATGCTGATAGAGAGAAAGGATTAATTGTCTTTATTTCGGACACATAAAACAACAAACAATATACATATATTGGCATATATGTATAAACACAGACATGCCTATGTATACACATACACAGAAACGTGCACATACAAAAATCAAACAAAATCCCCATGGCCGAAATGGAGTAGGAAGTAGTATGTACATACAGGTGCTGGTCATAAAATTAGAATATTATGATAAAGTTGATTTATTTCAGTAATTCCATTCAAAAGTGAAACTTGTATATTATATTCATTCATTACACACAGACTGACATATTTCAAATGTTTATTTCTTTTAATTTTGATGATTATGACTGACAACTAATGAAAACCCCAAATTCAGTATCACAGAAGCGTGGCTCCCAATTCGTGCCTACGGCCCCTCGGACTACCACCAACCACATTCACATTTAGGAAACACTGACTCAGACTCGAACCCGCGACCCTCCGGTTGAGAGGTGAGCACCTACCCACTGCCCCTCTTGAACAAGAGACAGCATCAGAAGCGTCTCGCCTGGGCTAAAGACAAAAAGGACTGGACTGCTGCTGACTGCTCTGAAGTTATGCTCTCTGATCAAAGTGAATTTGGCATTTCTTTTGGAAATCAAGGTCCCAGAGTCTGGATGAAGAGAGGAGAGGCACAGAATCCATGTTGCTTGAGGTCCAGTGTAACGTTTCCACAGTCAGTGATGGTTTGGGGTGCCATGTCATCTGCTGGTGTTGGTCCACTGTGTTTTCTGAGGTCCAAGGTCAACGCAACCAGGAAGTTTTAGAGCACTTCATGCTTCCTGCTGCTGAACAACTTTATGGAGATGCAGATTTCATTTTCCAACAGGACTTGGTACCTGCACACAGTGCCAAAGCTACCAGTACCTGCTTTAAGGACCACGGTATCCCTGTTAAATTGGCCAGCAAACTCACCTGACCTTAACCCCACAGAAAATCTATGGGCTGTTGTGAAGAGGAAGATGTGATACGCCAGAGCCAACAATTCAGAAGAGCTGAAGGCCACTATCAGAGCAACCTGGGCTCTCATAACACCTGAGCAGTGTCACAGACTGATGGACTCCATGCCACGCCGCATTGCTGCAGTAATCCATGCAAAAGGAGCCCCAACTAAGTACTGAGTGCTGCACATGCTCATACTTTTCATGCTCATACTTTTCAGTTGGCCAACATTTCTAAAAATCCTTTTATTGTATTGGTCTGATGTAATATTCTAATTTTCTGAGATACTGAATTTGGAGTTTTCATTAGTTGTCTGTTATAATCATCAAAATTAAAAGAAACAAACATTTGAAATATATCAGTCTGTGTGTAATGAATGAATATAATACACAAGTTTCACTTTTTGAATGGAATTACTGAAATAAATCAATGTTTTCATGATATTCTAATTTTATGATCAGCACCTGTACTTATTAATCCCTACCCCATGCTCAACACTCAATTAATATACAAAGTTCACCTTCACCCTGTATATACTAAGCCCACAAAAATATTCCATCAAGGAGGAAAATGAACTTTTCAGTTTTTAGTTTTAACTACGGGACAAGCTACAAGCTCTTTATAAAAGCTCATAGCTTATACAACCTGTAGAAATAAGTCAAAGAATTCAGGCTGAAGCTCACCACAGAGAATGATTCTCACTTTATTTGGTCAACTTTCTAGTTATTATTCTCGGGGCTTGAAACACTATTAAATATCTGAGACAGTCACACAGCAGGATCCACAAGTACGTCTCCACACAGATATCACATATGATTCACATAAATCATAACCCTCATCATCTTTTGATGAGGTGTTGTTCAAATTTTGTTTAATACACAGCATGTATTCTTGATTCAAACTTCGTGTTACAGGCCTGCATTTCAGAATAATGTAATTCTATCATCCATGGCGCTGTCATTAAAAAAGTCCACAGGCTAATGAACAAGAAAGGTATCAATGTAAATACATTAAATTTAAAAGCAAAATAAAAGGAAGAAACTGTCAGAATAAGTTGTTTTGCTAAATCTTGTGAATTTTTACTGAGAGGAATAAAAGAAAAGTTACTAAATCTGTTAAAATGACTACAAGATAATGTAGTTACTCTGCAGCTGTTGGTATTTACTGTGCACAGGACAGATCAGTGGTACAGTACTGGTACAGTACTAACCAGCTTGCAAACAGCCTGTGTGCAGGGATGGATGCTGTCTTAACCTAATATCTCCCATGAAGTCTGCATGAGTCACACTATCATCATTACAGAGTTGGTGCACTGCTGTTTTTTTTCCCTGAGTGCAGTAATGTTTGCTGTGAGCATGAAGCTTGTCTCAGTCATTTAATAATTAAATGAAGGCAGTTTGTTGTGCTCAGTGCTCTGACGCTACAGGTCTTTATGAAGAGTGTTTGTGTAAAAAATGATTTGAGCATGAGATTTATTATGGTCCTGTGGGACTTCTGTTGAAACCATACACTGGTAATCACAAATGTAACATTAATATACAGGAAAAAAAATGAGTTCTGAACCATCATACAGCAGGGCTTTATGTGAGACTGTACAATGCCTAAATCAAACACTAATGCTAAAAAATACTTTCTAGGAAGAATTAATTATTGCACAATAATGTAATGTGTGGCGTTGAGTGTGATACCTTTCCATGTTGGTCACAAGCTGAAATCACCTGAGAGAAAAATGATTTAGTCCGTTTAATTACATTTAGGCAGTGGATTATTCAATAATATAGACGCGCTGATAATAAAAAGATCCAGAGAGGCCACATGTTGAAAATTAATTGACTCCTAATGCATGTGCATGTTCTTTTGAATGAAAATGATTCAGACAACAACAACAAAATAAAAATCAATAACTTGAATTTAATCAGCCAAGAATCACACAAGTTACAGACCGGTCTGGGTGAGACTTTCAACCTATCTGAGTTAATACAAAAGCTGCTTCAGGGCATGAAGTCTGAATCCCTCTCTAGCTAGACCTAGACATATAATCTTTGGTTATCTCATTCTATTACATCATTTAAAAATATCTGAAAATGTGCAAGGGTGGTTCAGGCTGGTTCCCATCAGCTGTTGGTTTTGGGGACCTTGGATGTTCCCCTTTATCATTCTGTTTGTCTCATCAGGTGCCTGAGCTGGCCAGCACGTTTCTGGGATCTGTTAGGACAAACGCAGAGACACAGAAGGCCCAGCCTGTGCTAGCTACCGAACAAAACAAAATGTAGAGTACTTCTTCTCTGGTGATTAGCAACACTTTCTTCATTTCTCTATTCTAAGACAGTTTAATAAATCAGCAAAGGCAGAAATGCATAAAATGATTATATTTGTGATTTTCATAAAATTACTTCCTTCACACACTATCAAACACGGAAGTATAATAAAGTTCCGATCTGATGTGTACTTTTAAACAGATTTAAATTTGTTTCGAATAAGAAAACCAAAAGAATTAAATTCCAACCTGTAGTCCATCCGTGCTTCTGTTTTATCTGTCCGTTGATTTTTGTCCCATTGTGTACAACAATGCGTTGACGTCTAAAGCAACGGAAAAGAAAATGTGGCAAGATTATATTTCATTTCACTTTCACTCGTTTTCACTCTGCGCAGATACAAGTAGGATATATTATCCTGTACTTATCCCAATGAACCCAAGTAATTATGGAACACGAGGAATACTCACTCTTTACAAGAGAGTAAAAACCTGCGGCATATGGAAATTGCGTATATTTCAATAAACTGGCTACAAAGACGCGTCATCAGTTCACTTGGCTACAAAAATGTACAACTTTCATATAAAAATGCACGGATGTAATCGGTCCGTTAGTAAAAGCTGTTTATTGCTTGAAGAAAGAAAACAGATTAAAGTTTTAAGATATTTTCCGTCGAAATGTTAGGATACAAAAGATAAAGAAAAAAGCAAGAGAGAGAAAAAAACTAGGACACATTAAAGCGGACGAAGTGTAGCGAGAACACGAACTTTCAGACTGCATAAACTTTACCTCCAGTTAATGGTGCAAAATAATCAGAATTCCAATAGCAGGCGGGGTCACACCCAAGAGTACCTGGCTCCAAGAAAGAACGCACCGCCATACCTCAACTCCATTCCACGGGAAGTTGGTCTAGACCGGAAGTCACGTGACCTTTTGTCACGTGATTAATTAAATCTGCCAGATTAAATTTATTTTTACGGTCCTTTAACTTACATTGTCAGGTCTTTTAATCTACTTTTATGTTTGTTTCTCAGTAAATTCTCACTAATGATGTTCCCGAGTCACTTGGACCTAGGGCCAGTTTCATTTATCCAAGTGTCAGAAACCAAAAACTGGCCATTCCCAGTAATAAACTCATGAAGAAAACCAACTTCCCATGGAGTTCTGGAATGGAGTTGAGGTACGGCGGCGCCCTCTTGCCTGCAGCCCGGGTGCATCGCGACGGCTAGTGATGTCAAAACGAGGCGCTCTGAAGCTCTGAACCTTTTTGAACCATTGTGTCAAAAAGTTTGCTACTCGAAGGTTCATTCAGTGCTCTTGGGTGACATCTGCTGGCCACAATGGTTGTTGCACAGCTAAATGAAGCCCGGCGGATGTGACGGGCCGTTAATGTGTACTTCATATCGTGTGTTGGGACAATTCCTCAAATGACCTGCAATCCAACTGTGTTTCATGTATTTGTTCTTTGTATCCCATATTTACAAATTATCTGCCTGAGTCATTCCATCTATGAAATTATAAATAAATACATGCGGAAATTGATTTGGTTCGTCATTGATTCTAAATTACATACTAGACAGATAAGATATTCAATAATGATAAGGCAGTAGGTGAGATTGATCTGTTTCCCCCTCTTTTTGATGTACAGTTGTACCTTTGTTATTGTACTTGGTGTGCAGGAAATACTGATGCATTGTTTTTGTTATTATTATTATTATTATTATTATTATAGACAATTTGGCCATTTAAGTTGCTTTTTTGACATTTTGTTAACTCCTCTTAATTGGAGGGGAAAGCAAAATATCAAAAAAAGAAACTTAAAGGGCCAAATTGACATCAAATCGCGGTCCAGAAGTAGGGGGCAGGGCCAGAAGTGGCCCGCGGGCCGGGAGTGCTGACAAATTCCTTTTTGCCCCAAGTAAAATGTGTTACATGTCACCTGACAGTATAATGTCAAAACACTGCAGGGAGGGGAGGAGCAAAGTGTGCCTGCTCTGTGCTGTGAGAGGAGCGGCACTTAAACAGTCAGCTCCCATCTTTGATGAAACCGCAGCACTGCATCCAGGAGAGAAACTGAAGCTAAAGTATCGATCTTATTAAACTAGTATTGATCAATATCAATACCAACGTTGGTATCGATATTATCGATATTTGGATCGATCCGCCCACCACTAACATCCAGAGCCTTCAGGAACTCAGGGTGAATCTCATCTACCCCAGTTTTGCAACTTTGCACTGTTAGTGTGGTTGTTTGAGCTCTTTTGAACTCAAAGAAAACACAGTGTGTATTCACTGCTCATGAAAACAGCACAGACTTGGCATGGACTCAGTTCAGAGTCCATGCCAAGTCTGTGCTCAGTGAGACACAGTTATGTTTTCCTTCACTGCCCAATACACACTTCAAATTCAGCATCACCTGGCTGCTCCTCACACACACACACACATACATTACAAACAAGAGCACACAATTCCAAAATACTGATGGCAGAAGATATTTCATTAACAAAAGCTTCACAAACAAATGGGGTCTTCTGAAAACCAAACAAGAACATCTGCAATATATGAATCAATAAGTGTTAACAGTGTCTTACAAAAAATATGAAAAAACTTATTTTACATTGTTTTCCTATACAGAAAGAAAAAATCAAACCGGAATGATTTTCAGCATTGGAAGAAAAATACATTGGAGAAAAAAAAAAAAGCAAGCCTGGGGGAGAATAATAACTGCTGCAGCCTGAGGGTGAGTACACAGAATAATATTGAGCAAATGGTATTGTGTTGATTTTATGTAGATATTGTGAAATTATTCATTTTTGGACCAATGTGAGACACTTTCTCTGCACAGAGAGTTCATGGGAGAGCACACAGACAGATGCTGGAGTCAGGTGGCTTCGCTCTAAATCCAGCATACACTGGTTCAGTGAATGTGGTGATGAAAGTGTGCAGGTGGACCAGTGTGTCTGAGGACATGCTGTAGAAGGACACAGTTCCTGCAGGACAGTCCACATACACTGCTATTTTGTGAAAGGCAGGTGAGCAGCGCACAGGGATGGCTCTTGATGTGTAATTGTGAGTAGCAAAGTAACCAAGTTTCTCACTGCAGAACAGACTCCAAGACTGATACGTTCTTCCAAACCTGCCATCATCACCGTCTCCTTTCCGTCTGATTCCTCCATAAGTTACTGCAATATGAGCCTCTCCGCTCCACTCGACCTCCCAGTAACAGCGACCAGTCAGACTGTTAGTACACAGCACCTGCTGCCAGTGCTCAAATCTGTGAAGATGATCAGGATACGACTGATTCTCCTTCACGTACGTCACCTTCTTGTTGTTGTCAGACAGTTTGAGGTTTGTGTGTGCTGTGTTTGGATCCAGAGTCAAATCACAGAAATCTAATGAAGACAATGATGCAGGACAAAAGATATTAAATACTTTCAAATCAGCAGCCCAATAGCTAAACAATAGTTAGCTAATATAAAACAGTAAAAATGGCCCATATATACTGTGGTCCGTAGTCTAAACTTTGTAGGATGCAGGCAGGACAATGATGAGTGTAAATGACCAAAGGAAGACATAAATCTTAGAAGATTAAATGATCTACAATAACATTGCCCTGCATAAAAATATTTCTGCTGTTTCCAGGAAACAGTTGATATTACCTAATTCAATTAACCTGAGTTCAAAAATATAATTATCACACACATTTTTGTCATAAAATGCAAATCTTTTTTTCTCCTTTTTCATTCAAATTTTTTTTTGCCATTTTCCAAATTACAAAATATGTCAATTTAAGTAATCTGGGCTTCAATCATGAGGAGGTCTGAACTTTGTGGAGCCAAGAGACTTTTCTCACTGAGCCAAGACCCAAGCAACTGTGCCTTTGTTACCTCACGTCTGGATTACTGTAACTCCCTATAAACTGGACTCTCCTCGTCTCTTTTAAAATGTGTGCAGATGGTGCAGATCAGTTCAGTCTAGCTGATGGCTGAAATCCTGCTTTGCAGTACAGGCTCTGGTAACTTAGCTTGGCAAATTGTTTTTGCAACAAACATTAACTAATGAAGCTAATTACCAGGTGCTGTTACAGCAAGCTAACTTTAGCTTTCCTGCTAACATGATCTGCTAAATTGCATCCGAGTAGAAAGTACTAGCTTGCTACCGGGTCAGATTCCTTCACCAGCTATTGTGATGCATAGTTTTCATATTAATTCATGAAGAGCAGGAGTCAGCGTACAAAACTACTTTTCAGTCTGTATTACAGTCAAAAAGGGCTTTTTAGTTATGGAAATCCATTTCTGGAACTGGGTAATGTACTGAAATTCATGAGAAAGGACACATGATAGAGAGATAGAAGAAGAATAAGTACATTTCTGGTCATTTGCACATTTGAATAAACCCAGAGGGTTCATACTGTACAATAAAATTCTTATTTTGCTGGACTGTCTTTACACAGCAGTCATAGAAAAGTTCTAATATTAAAAAAAAAAATGCATAAAATAAGAATCCTAATAAGATAAATAAATAAATAAATAAATATATATATATATATATATATATATATATATATATATATATATATTAAATAAAATAAGTATCCAAAAAAATGTGTGGAGGAAGTATAAGTAATAGTGTAGAAGAATATGCATACAATTCAGCACAGCAGGGTTTAAATGCAGCTGCTAAATTAAAAACATACTCACATTTCCTCAGACCTGATCTCAGCCATTCGTCTCCACGAGGCTCCACCCTGAGAAAGCAAAATTTTTTCAGTAAACAAACATGAACCTTTATATTCTTTGACTGACCTTCTGTTAGAGAAACAAGCCTGTGTTTTTGTTTGTCTAATACAGTCATGTGTTAAAGAGTGGCTCTGTGGTTTAGTGTTTGATGCTGTCACCAAACATATGAAAGATCCCTGATTTGTGACTGGGATGAAAAACAAATCCCTGGAAGAACTGTATCAGGAAGGCCATCTGGTGTCAAATCAGAGTCTAATTTCATTTTCTGTGGTGATTCCTTATTAAAAACGGAACACCTGAAGAAAAGCTGCCCAGCGTAAAAGGAAGTAAACTGTCTTTAATTTCTAGACTTTGCATATCAGGACAACATTCCCAGTCAAAATCCAGACCTCAACCTGACTGAAATGCTGTAGCAGGAACTTAAGAGAGCTGCACAAGAACAAATGAACAATCCTCAATAAACTGAAGCAGTGGTGGAACGAGTGGGACAAAAGTCCTCCATGACATGACAGACTGATGGAAGAAAAAAAAAAGATTACTGCTGCTAAAGGTGGCTCTACAGACTATTGAATCATGGGGTGTACTTAGTTTCTCACACAGCTTCTTAGGCTTGGATTTTATTAAATCATGAGATGGAACAATGTAAGATGTTATGTGTTGGTGATCTGAGGTGGTGTTTCAGTAATTTAAACAGACCTCAGAGGGTTAATGTGAAATTGGTTTACTGAAAAAAATGTTAGACATGATTAATTTTGCAGTTTTTCTTCACAGTTGAACTCACGACTGTGATTTATTTTGAGTATTTTAAACTGGCCACAGGGACACAGGTTATAACAAACCCTGAATTAGCAGTAGGCAAAGGTTTGCCCACGCAATGCTGTGCAAATTTTAAAAATCCAGCTTTATCTCCAGTTTCTTACCTGAGTGTGTCCAATTTCCACTCTGGTTGAACAGAGAGCATCTTCACTCCGGAGTCTCCTGGGTGATTGTACCTCAGGTCTAGCTCTTTTAGGTGGGCGGGGTTGGATCTCAGAGCTGAGCCCAGAGACTCACAGCCTTTTTCTCTGATCAGACAGCCTGACAACCTGCAAACACAAAACAACACACATGCCACAACATGAGAAAGAGCTACTGAAAGAGTACTCTAAAGTACTCCTTCAAAGCTTACACCAGAACAGAACCAGCATCTTCTCATGAAATGTGTGTACTTTACTGTGAATGAATCACAGTTGAAGTAGAATATCAAAATCTTTGTAACAGTAAGCTGACCTGAGGGTTTCCAGTTTACAGTGTGGACTCCCAAGTCCAGCACAGAGCAGCCCCACCCCGGAGTCCTGCAGGTCGTTGTTACTCATGTCCAGTTCTCTCAGTTCAGAGGACTGGGAGCTGAGAACTGAACACAGGGCTTCACAGCTTCTCTCTGTGAGGTTACAACCACTCAACCTGGAAAGTTATAAATAGGAAAATAATGTGCTAATTACGTGTTATAATATGTGATCATTCTGAACTCTTGAAATAAGAAATATATCTTATCAGGATCAAACTGGTTACACACTTACAGAACTTTCTTAGAGACTTTGATCACTGGCATCAGCCTCAGCAGAGCCTCCTCTGAAGCTGAATATTTCCTCAGGTCAAAAACATCCAGATCTGCTTCTGATGACAGTAAGATGAAGACCAGAGCTGACCACTGAGCAGGAGAGAGATTAACTATAGAGAGACTGCCTAAAGACTGGCTTCCTGAAGGCAAATGAAACTGGACATCCTTCACTATAGAATGATCTCTCAGTTCATTCAGACAGTGAAACAGGTTGATGCTTTTCTCTGAAGACAGATTCTCACTGATCTTCTTCTTAATGTACTGGACTGTTTCCATCATTTATCTGTAAGCTGCTTCCTGTCTGTGTCAGCAGGCCTTTTAGGAGAGTCTGATTGGCCTGCAGTGAAAGACCCAGGAGGAACCGGAGGAACAAGTCCAGGTGTCCATTTGGACTCTCTGAGGCCTTGTCCACAGCACTCTGGTAGAAGTGTCTCACTGAAGGCTCTTCAGTCGGCACTGATGCTGTTTGTTCTTCTTCCAGCAGGTTGACACCAGAGTTGGTGAATGTCAGGTGGACATGAAGAGCAGCCAGAAACTCCTGAACACTCAGATGGATGAAGCAGAACACCTTCTCCTGGTAGAGCCCTCTCTCTTCTTTAAAGATCTGTGTGAACACTCCTGAGTACACTGAGGCCTCTGTGATATTGATGCCACACTCTGTCAGGTCTGATTCATAGAAGATCAGGTTTCCTTTCTGCAGCTGCTCAAAAGCCAGTTTCCCCAGAGCCTCAATCATCTTCTTGTTCTCTGGACTCCAGTGTGGATCTGACTCAGCTCCTCTGTCATATTTTATGTTCTTCATTTTGATCTGAACCACCAAGAAGTGGATGTACATCTCAGTCAGGGTCTTTGGTAGCTCTCCACTGGTTTTTAACAAATTCTCCATAACTGTAGCAGTGATCCAGCAGAAGACTGGGATGTGACACATAATATACAGGCTTTGTGTTGACCTGATTTGAGAAATTATGTTGGTGGCCTTTTCCTCATCTCTGAGTCTCTTCCTGAAGTATTCCTCCTTCTTCAGGTCAGTGAACCCTCTGACCTCTGTGACCATGTCTACACACTCAGCAGGGATCTGATTGGCTGCTGCAGGTCGTGTGGTTATCCAGACCTGAGCAGAAGGAAGCAGATTCCCCCTGATGAGGTTTGTCAGCAGCACACCCACTGATGTGGACTCTGTGACATCAGTCAGGATCTCAGTGCTGTGGAAGTCCAGAGGAAGTCGACACTCATCCAGACCATCAAAGATGAACACAACCTTGAACTTTTCAAATCTGCAGATTCCTGTTTCTTTGATTTCAGTAAAGAAGTGATGAACAAGTCCCACCAAACTGAACTTTTTATCCTTCAGCAGATTCAGCTCTCTGAAAGTGAATGGAAACATGAACTGGATGTCCTGGTTGGTTTTGTCTTCAGCCCAGTCCAGAGTGAACTTCTGTGTTAGGAATGTTTTTCCGATGCCAGCGACTCCCTTTGTCAGCACTGTTCGGATTCGTTCATTTGTTTCAGGTGAGGGTTTAAAAATGTCTTCACATCTGATTGATGTTTCTGATCTGTCTGGTTTCCTGGAAATCTTTTCAATCTGTCTGACCTCATGTTCATTATTGACCTCTCCGGTCCCTCCCTCTGTGATGTAGAGCTCTGTGTAGATCTCATTCAGGAGGGTTGACTTTCCCGGTCTCAGTTGATCCCTCAAACACACACTGGAACTTCTTCTTCAGGTTAGATTTGAGTTTGTGCCTACAACCTGAGTCAGAGTTTTCTAAAAGGAAACCACAAGAAATAAAAGTATAGTATAATGTTTATGAAAGTATTATTTAAATAGGACAGGTGACAATTCTGCTTCCGTAAAGACTTCAAAAGAAATCCTCTTACTGCTCTGCAGAAGGTCAGCCAGCTTTTCCTGCTTCATTCTTCTCAGGAAGTTAACTGTGATTTTCAGAAATGCCTCTGCATTGATCCTCTGCTCCTCATCTCCACCCTCCAACACCTCCTCATCCTCTTCCTGACTCTCTGAGGATTCTGGATTCAAATAATTCTGCATCTTTTTTAGCTCATTTTTAACAAAGGGGACAATGTTGTCCTCCAGGCACTGAAACAGAATAAACAGCAATTCAAATGTATATGATAAATTATATGAAAAACAAAGAATCAGTTGTTTCAATATGAGCTCTCTGCAGATGTGTTTAGTTATTCAGGAGAGGAAACAAGCCTGCACATGAGCTCCTGTGCAGCATTAAGGTTATAAAGTGAATGTAAGGCTTTGACTTTATTTATTTTTATTTATAATGTGGTTCTAGTGAAAGCTGTTTACTTTTATCTACTTTATCAGTGCTTATAGATAAATGCTGAATAGAGCTAACCTCTACAATAGACAATGTGTCAAATTCACTGTAAACTGATGAGTCACAAAAGCTTCCATTGAAAACAATATTACATGTTCATGATTGTTAGAAGGCAAGAGCTACACAGTCATATTCTAACTCAGCAGAATTAGGCACTGATACAATTATAAAGAAAGAATATGATTTTTAAATGATGTGTCAAAGTGATTAAAAACATCATTAAAAATGAGTGAAATTGTGTTATGTGTGTGCGCCACATTTAAATTACAGTTATTAAATTACATTTAATATTTAGATATGATTCAGCAAACAGAGCCAAGGCTGTTTTTTCTTCTGTTCATGCTGATACAGCATCAGGAAATGAAACAACCAACCGAGAATGTTGCTGCTACACCATACACTATGATTTTTAGTTGTTTTCTTTAATGAATCTTGCAATAAAAACTATAACATTAAATATTTATTTGGTCTGACTTGCAGACATCAGACTATTAAAAGTTACAGTTACCCTGTCAGAGCAGAAGTGGTTTAAAAAAACAAAAGCTGATCTATTAATTTAAACTGATTGCTTCACTTATACAGACCTGAAATACTGGAACCAGGTCAGGTTCATCTTCCAAATCTGAGCCCGGCTGAACAGCTCTGTGGAGACAAGGTCTTGAATAATCAGGCCCCATCTTATCTCAAAGACCTCATAGTACCGTATCACCCCAATAGAGCACTTCGTTCTCAGACTGCTGGCTTACTTGTGGTTCCTAGGATACTTAAAAGTAGAATGGGAGGCAGAGCCTTCAGCTTTCAGGCCCCTCATCTGTGGAACCAGCTCCCAGCTTGGGTTCGGGAGACAGACACCCTCTCTATTTTCAAAATTAGGCTTAAAACATTCCTTTATGATCAAGCTTATAGTTAGGGCTGGATCAGACGACCCTGAACCACCCCTTAGTTATGCTGCTATAGGCCTAGGCTGCTGAGGGGGGTCCCATAATGCACTGTTTCTTCTCATTCACCTTTATTTACTTGTTTATACTTCACTCTGTATTTAATCATTATTATTAATCTCTGCCTCTCTTCCACAGCATGTCTTTTGTCCTGTCTCTCTCCACTCAGCCCCAACCGGTCGCAGCAGATGACTGCCCCTCCCTGAGCCTGGTTCTGCTGGAGGTTTCTTCCTGTTAAAAGGGAGTTTTTCCTTCCCACCGTCGCCAAGTGCTTGCTCATAGGGGGTCGTTTTGACTGTTGGGTTTTCTCTGTGTTATTGTAGGGTCTTTACCCACAATATAAAGCGCCTTGAGGCGACTGTTTGTTGTGATTTGGCGCTATATAAATAAAATTGAATTGAATTGAATTGAATATGAAGAGTCAAAGCTAGATTGTGTGTTTGTGTGTGTTATGATTATGTTCTGATGTTCCTAAAAAGCATCCATTTCTGCTCATTTCGAGCTTCGTCTATCCTAAATCTTGGACTTTGCATTAGTAACAGTTCAGAAAAATTATTGTTTATCTTATGATGGTACTGGTGCAGGTTTATCAGTCTTTCTCATGGAGCAGGAAAAATCAGGAAAATTTTAATTTTTTTATGTGTACTCTTCTGCTATAACAGCTGCTAGAAATTATTTTATCTCACTTCTCAATAGTTGAGATCTTACTGAAGGCCGTGCACTGCACAGCTGTAATGTGCACAATTAATTACATCTTACTTCTCAACAGCAGAGGATTTTACTCTTTTAACTTCAGTGGGATCTGTACTGGAACTCCTCCTCTTCCTCTTCCACCTAGAGCTGAGTCCTGGTTGAGGATCAGGGGCAGCTGATCTGAGAATATGAAAAATTGTCAGGTCAAATTTTTGCTTTTAACACTTCAGCTTCAACAGCTTCTAGACAAATAGCTTTATCTTACTTCTTAATACCAGGAGATTTATCTCCTTTGAAGACAATGATGGCATCCTTTGACTTATCACTCTTCAGAGACACAGAGCTGGGTTCAGGTTCAGGGAAGTCTGGTTCATGATGTATCCTGATAGACAGAAAAGAGGAAAATTAACTTCATTTTTAACTAACGGACAAGCTATTTATAAAAAGCTTATACAATCTATAGAAATAAGTCAAAGAATTCTGCAGGCCTGTAGAGGCTGAAGCTCATCACAGAGAATGATTCTCACTTTATTTGGTCAACTTTCTAGTTATTATACTCTGGGCTTGAAACACTATTAAATCTCTGAGACAGTCACACAGCAGGGTCCACAAGTACGTCTCCACACAGACATCAAATATGATTCACATAAATCATAACCTTCATCATCTTTTGATGGTATTGTTTCCTACACAGCATGTATTCATATGCAGCGTGATTTGAAATGTATCTGTGTAAATATATTATCTTAAAAAGTGAATTAAAAGGAAGAGAGTTTTTTCACATTATAAGAAACAACCATTCAGTTTTTACTGACAGAAATAAAAGAAAAATTTACTAAATCTGTTCAAATGATTACAAGATAAACTAATCATGCTCACTGACTGCAGGACAGATCAGTTAGTCCTGTAGCGGCGTGCAAACAGCCTGTGTGCAGGGATGGATGCTATTTTAACCTAATATCTCCCATGACGTCTGCATGAGTCACACTATCATCATTACAGAGTTGGTGCACTGCTGTTTTTTTTCCCTGAGTGCAGTAATGTTTGCTGTGAGCATGAAGCTTGTCTCAGTCATTTAATAGTTAAATGAAGGCAGTTTGTTGTGCTCAGTGCTCTGATGCTACAGGTCTATATGAAGAGTGTTTGTGTAAAAAATGATTTGAGCATGAGATTTATTATGGTCCTGTGGGACTTCACAAAAACTATAAAAAATTAATCTGTTCAAATCAATCACAGAAATAATGAAAAATAGGTTTTAGGAAGAATGAATTATTGCACAATAATATAATGTGAGGCATTGAGTGTGATACCTTTCCATGTTGGTCACAAGCTGAAGTCACCTGATCAAAGAGAGAAAAAAATGTTTTAGTCCGTTTATTCATTTACATTTAGGCAGTGAGTTATTCAATAATATAGACACGCTGATACTTTTTTCAGTGCATAGTAACAAAAAGATCCAGAGAGGCTGCAATACTCTGAGCTGAGATGGTCTGAGGCCAAGTAGAAGACTGTCCTCTGATCTGACCAATCAAGATATAAAGTTATTTTAGGAAAACACTTATCGCACTATGAAACACGGAAGTATAAGAAAGGAGGCTCCGATCTGTTGTGTGATTTCAAACGGGTTTAAAATTTGTTTTGAATAAGAAAACCAAAAGTGTTAAATTCCAACTTGTAGCCCATCTTCTGTTTATCTGTTTGCAGCTGCGATTTCTTATCTGACCGTTTATTTTTGTCCGCGACAACAAGGCGTTCACGTCTAAAACAACGGAATACAAACTGGTGGCCATGCTTGTCTTTAGTTTCACTTTCGCTACTTTTCAGTGCGCAGTAATTAATGTAAGTAATTATGGAAAAAGAGGAACACTCACCCTTTACAAGTTAGTAAAAATGTGCGAGATATGGAAATTGCGTCTATTTTGATAAACTCGCTACAAAGACGCGTCATCAGTTCATTTGGTTACAAAAAATGGACAGCTGTCATATAAATCTGCATGAATGTAATCGGTGCGTTAATAAAAGCTGTTCAATGCTCGAAGAAAAGAAAATAGAAAGTTTTACCATATTTTCCGTCAAAATTTCAGAATACAAAAAATAAGGCGAAAAAAACAAAACGAACTAGGACACATTAAAACGGACGAAGTGTGGCGATAAGATGAAATTTTAGACTGCAGCAACTTTACCTCCAGTTAAGGGTGCAGAATAATCGGAGTTCCAATATTAGACGGTGTTGTGCCAAACAGCGCACGGCTGAAACTTAAAGAAACTTGAAGAGCCCAGCAGTTTGCGCATTTCCACAGCTGCTGATTTTGGTGTCGTGCTAAAAAAGTGTTCGGCTAAGAAGCTCGGAGTCTGAGCAAAATAAAGACAAACTCTGCTTCTACTTTCACATTTTCGGCACTCGTGTCCAAAGTAAAAGTCCCGGTAATTCCAGTTAGTTTCGAAACAAATAAACAAATAAATGGCGTCGCGTCTTCTCCGCTGAAGCTCGGTTCGCATCGCGTCGTGACGCAGTTTTTTTCTTATTTCCTGAACGACTGGACACAACTCTAGCAAATGTCCGATGAACGCAAACAAACACGACCCATCAGACCGTTTTGTTGTTATCATTAATTTACTGGGGGCGTCCTCAGCAACTCGTGAAGGGGCTTATGGCTTGTCTCTTGTTGTTTCCTTCCTTTATTTTATTTTTCAAATTAATATCCATATAATGCCAGTGCTGACAGGTGGGGAGGGGAAGTTTAAAAAGGAGAGAGAGGCGAAGATAAAGGGAGGAAGAGAGAAAAACAAAAAGGAAAGGGGCAGAAAGAGCAAGCGGTGGGAGGACAAAAGATAAAACTAAAGGAAAAAGCACAATTAAAACGCAACGGGAAAACTGCTGCACCTGAAGCAAAGTGAAAGTTGCATTTTGCTTCCTCTGACTCGCTCACTGCAGGATCTCCATCCAGCAGGTTTTTGCTTCAGAAACCTGAAGCCTGTGTGCGGCTCGACTGCACGATTTACTCGGAGTTGTTTTCCTCCAAAGCGCTTTGTGCCATCTAGCGACATCTTTGAGTATTGCACTAGCAATACAGTACAATTAAACAGGCACTGAATTCCCAAAGACGACAAAATAAACCAAAACACTGGTGTCAGCATTGTTTACAGGACGAAATGTATTCACTTTCAAATCCAGGTTTATGTCTCTGCACATTTTTATAGCTTAACATAAACAGTAGGTCACGTGACAAAATGCTGACAGTTTTTAATTCGTAAGATAAAAATACACATTTCTATAAACACAACAGAGGACACAAAATTATGACTACACAGTTTCAGTTTAACAATAAACCCATTGATTCTGTAACAGCTGAAGCTCTCTAAGAGTGGCCTGCAGGCTGCTGGTGGCCCTTGACTGCAAGGAAAGACATTTCATTCATCAGCAGTTCACATCACACTAATTCTTCCCTATTGTTACTTCCTTCCAATAAAAGAAAAAAGAAATCTTTTATCTGATCTGTACAGAGCCCTACAAATGGTCACTGGGGGGAAAGATGTACTTTTACAAGATCCCACAAAAGTTGAATTTAATTTAAGGCCATGCACTTCTGTTTGCAATCTCTCACTGGGCGAGAGATTGCAAGCAGAAGTCGTCTTTTAATTCATAACTCAACAGTTCCGGCTGGCTGTAACCACACCAAAGCAGTTCAGACGTGAAGGAATGAACCTGACTCTCACTCCTTCACTGAGCCTACCCCAGCTGCCTAAGAGGAGAGGCAGGGCTAATCATGAAAATGTACTTTACAATTCTGGAAAAGAAGAGATTTAATTGTTTGCTTGGAAGGCAAACAGAGGATCAGAGGTTCGGCTTTCTGAGTCAGCACAGATATAAACATGGGAGCCAAGTAGCCTAACTCTAAACCCTGGGTAAACGGGTTCAGTGAATGTGGTGTTGAAGGTGTGCAGGTGGACCAGCGTGTCTGGGAAGACATTATAAAAGGACACCGTGCCAGCTGGACAGTCCACATATACTGCGACTCTGTGACAGGCAGAGGAGGAGGGGACGGGGATGCCTCTTGATGTGTAATTGTGGTTTGCAAAGTAACCACTTCCACAGCAGTACAGACACCAGGACTGATCCGTCTTTCCAAATTTGCTGTCATCGCCGCTTCCTTTCCGCGTTATTCTTCCATAACTCACTACAATACGAATCTCTTCGCTCCACTCGACCTCCCAGTAACAGCGACCAGTCAGACTGTTGGTGCACATCATCTGAGCCCAGTGATCGAATCTATCGGGATGGTCAGGATACAGCTGGTCCTCTTCCACGTACGTCACCTTCATGTTGTCGTCAGACACTTTGAGTTTTCTGTGTAATGTGTTTAGATCCAGCTTCAGTTCACAGAAATCTGATGGGCGAAAAAAAAAAATCAGACAAAAAAATAAATATACCACAAATGAAAACCAGAAAGCATTATATTAGTGTTTTATAGGCAGTATCAGATTCAACATAAAAATGTTTTTAAATGAATCCATTTTTAGATTTCCTTTATTTAAGTGCAACTAAACCAGATGTTAAAATTATTTTTTTTTAAGTTTTCATGTTTTGCTTCTTTGATAATTAATCTATTTAGCTGCATTAGCTATTGTGTTGATTTCATGGGGCTATCACAGGGAGACAGACAACCATTGAATAATTGAGCCCCATTATATTTTATATATTACCCTAATAGGGCAGTTTGCTCTCAGACTCCAGGCTGACCTGTGTTCTCTAAACTTTAAACATTAAGCTCTACCTAAATGTCTTCACTCCCCACAGCAGATGGCTGTGACTGGTTATGGCTCCCTGAGCCTGGTTCTCCTGGAAGTTTCTTCCTGTTAAAAGGGAGTTTTTCCTTCCCCACCATCACACAGTGATTGCTCACAGGGGGTTGGGTCTGATTGCTGCTCTGAAACTGAAGGGCTGTTACTTTGCAAAGAACCTTGTTATGACTGTTGTTGTGATGGCTCAGTTCAGGTAACAATCCTGAAATAAGCTGAATTAAATTAATATTACTGACCTGTTATTTGACCTTCAGATTCAGGAAGAATAATGGAGCTTTGGTCCTACTCGTGGAAATAATCTTCACCCTTTTGAGGATACTCAAAGGTGGGTGAGAGTTGGCCTAAAAACTATATATGAGATTTGCTGTGTTTGGAAAAGGTGCAGACTGTGCCCTTCAGGGTGTTCTGACTCAGCTTTGGGTGTATGGTTTATTGGACTGCTTTACAGAGTTTAAGTATAAGTCACTCATTTTGTTGCCTGCTGGTCGATGCCATCCTTCCATTTTCTTCCACTTCTCCAAAGGGCGCTGAGGCCTATCCTAGCTGTCATAAGATGAGAGGCGAGGTACAACTATTCATCCTTGCATTCACACCTACGGACAATTTCAAACCATCAATTAACCTAACATGAATGTGTTTTTGGACTGTGGGAGGTAGCTGGAATACACACCCAGGCCCAGGGAGAACAGAAAGGCCACAGCCAGCTTATGGCTTTTAACACATACCGGTGGACACAGAGTTATAAAAATAAATTTAAAGAAAGAAAATTACATTTCTTTAGACCTGGTGTCAGCCACTTCACTCCACAAGGCTCCATCCTGAAATTGAAAATAAAAGCAAAACAAAACAGAGGTGTCAGACTAGCAGGTTCCCTTTCAACAATCAACATTTAACCCTTCAACCATCTCTTGCTGACCAAAAAGTTTGGCTTTTGTTCTGTTTTTTTAAATTTAGTGCTTTCTTTTGTTATGAGCACACAAAATAAAAAATTTTGGCTTGTCTAGTATTAAACACTGCTACTTACAATGTGATCACATGGCAATGTGACAGAGATCGTTACCTTACCTGAGAGCGTCAAGTTTCCAGTGTGAATCTTCCATCTGAGAAGACAGATGCTTCATTCCCAGGTCCCCTGGGTGATTGTAGCTCAGGTCCAGCTCTCTCAGATGGGAAGGGTTGGAGTTCAGAGCTGAGACCAAGGAAGCACAGCCTTTCCCTGTGATCAGACAGCCTGAGAGCCTGGAAATACATTATAATACATATGGCACATAATGTGAGAGAAATACTTAAATTGGAATAAGATCCTTTTAACAAACTATGGAATTA
Organism: Pterophyllum scalare; assembly: GCA_024447675.2. Taxonomy (NCBI): domain Eukaryota; kingdom Metazoa; phylum Chordata; class Actinopteri; order Cichliformes; family Cichlidae; genus Pterophyllum; species Pterophyllum scalare. Next base: position 16,044 of record JAMQGT020012065.1, on the reverse strand, counting down.
AATAGCTTTTTTTTTGTTATTTAAGATAATAAAACACTGAAAAATCATTTACTATTTCAAAATCCTTTGAAACAAGCCAACAGTAAGCTAATCTGACCTGAGGGTTTCCAGGGTACAATGCGGACTGCCAAGTCCAGCACAGAGCAGCTCCACTCCAGAGTCCTGCAGGTCATTGTTACTCATGTCCAGATCTCTCAGTTCAGAGGATTGTGAGCTCAGAATGGAGGAGAGAGCATCACAGCTTCTCTCTGTGAGATTGCAGCCACTCAGTCTGGAAATACAACAGTGGAAAGAAATAAGAAGAATCTTTAAATTTGTGAAGTTTCCAAACTCTTGGAAGAAGCACAGATTCAAAGCAGGTTAAACCTCTTTTGTGTTGGTTGCACACTTACAGAGCCTTTTTGGACACTTTGATCACTGGCAGCAGCCTCAGTAGAGCCTCCTCTGAAGCGGAATATTTCTTCAGGTCAAACACATCCAGATTTTCTTCTGATGACAGTAAAATAAATACTAGGGCTGACCACTGAGCAGGAGAGAGATTAACTATAGACAGGCTTCCTGACCTTAGGTGACGTTGGATCTCCTTCACAATGCAGTGATCATTCAGTTCATTCAGACAGTGGAATAAGTTTATGCTTTTCTCTGGAGAGAGATTCTCATTCATCCTATTCTTAATATATTGGACTGTTTCCTGATTGGTCTGTGAGTTGCTTCCTGTCTGTGTCAGCAGGCCTTTTAGGAGACTTTGATTGGTCTGCAGTGAAAGACCCAGGAGGAACCGGAGGAACAAGTCCAGGTGTCCATTTGGACTCTCTAAGGCCTTGTCCACAGCACTCTGGTAGAAGTGTCTCACTGAAGGCTCTTCAGTCGGCACTGATGCTGTTTGTTCTTCTTCCAGCAGGTTGACACCAGAGTTGGTGAATGTCAGATGGACATGAAGAGCAGCCAGAAACTCCTGAACACTCAGGTGGATGAAGCAGAACACCTTCTCCTGGTAGAGCCCTCTCTCTTCTTTAAAGATCTGTGTGAACACTCCTGAGTACACTGAGGCCTCTGTGATATTGATGCCACACTCTGTCAGGTCTGATTCATAGAAGATCAGGTTTCCTTTCTGCAGCTGCTCAAAAGCCAGTTTCCCCAGAGCCTCAATCATCTTCTTGTTCTCTGGACTCCAGTGTGGATCTGACTCAGCTTCTCTATCATATTTTATGTTCTTCACTTTGGTTTGAAGCACCAGGAAGTGGATGTACATCTCAGTAAGGGTCTGGGGCAGTTTTTCTTCTTCTCTGAGTTTTGATACATTCTCAAGAACTGTAGCAGTGATCCAGCAGAAGACTGGGATGTGGCACATGATGTGGAGGCTTCGAGATGTCTTGACGTGGGAGATTATGATGTTGGCCTGCTTCTCATCATCTGAATCTCTTCCTGAAGTACTTCTCCTTATTTCGATTTGTGAACCCTCTGACCTCTGTGACCATGTCTACACACTCAGCAGGGATCTGATTGGCTGCTGCAGGTCGTGTGGTTATCCAGACCTGAGCAGAAGGAAGCAACTTCCCCCTGATGAGGTTTATCAGCAGCACATCCACTGATGTGGACTCTGTGACATCAGTCAGGATCTCAGTGTTGTGGAAGTCCAGAGGAAGTCGACACTCATCCAGACCATCAAAGATGAACACAACCTTGAACTTTTCAAATCTGCAGATTCCTGCTTCTTTGGTTTCAGTAAAGAAGTGACGAACAAGTCCCACCAAACTGAACTTTTTATCCTTCAGCAGATTCAGCTCTCTGAAAGTGAATGGAAACATGAACTGGATGTCCTGGTTGGTTTTGTCTTCAGCCCAGTCCAGAGTGAACTTCTGTGTTAGGAATGTTTTCCCGATGCCAGCGACTCCCTTTGTCAGCACTGTTCTGATTGGTTTATCTCTCCCCACTGTGGATTTAAAGATGTCTTCACATCTAATTGGTTTTTCTGGTCTGTCTGATTTTCTGGAAAAAAATTCAATCTGTCTGACCTCATGTTCATTATTGACTTCTCCAGTCCATCCTTCTGTGATGTAGAGCTCTGTGTAGATCTGATTCAGATAGATTGGGTTTCCTGCTCTAGAAATGCCCTCAAACACACACTGGAACTTTTTCTTCAGGTCAACTTTAAGGTGACACTCACAACCTGGATTTGGGTATTCTAAAGGCAAACACAATAAAAAAAAAAATGGCATTATAATCCGAGTAGAAAATCTTAATTTCTCTAAAATGTGCATTTTTGCTGTTATTTTCTTACTCCTCTGCAGCTGGGCAGCCAACTCCTCCTGTTTCATGTTCCTCAGAAAGTGCACAGTGATCTTCAGAAGTGCCTCTCTACTGCTCCTCTGCTCCTCATTCCCACATTCCAACACCTCTTCATCCTCCTTTTGTCTCCTGGAGCTTTCTGGGAAATCTGATTTCATAGCATTCTGCAACTTCTTTAGTTCATCCTTCACAAAAGTAACAATGTTGTTCTCCAGCGACTGGAATGGAATGAATGATAAATTGTAAAGTCATAAAAGACAGAGTCCCCATGAACAGAATGACAATCAATTTGCTTAAAAGGAGCAGCCAGGAGGTGATTGCAAACAGAGACATGTAAAAATGGTAGCTGCATATGTACAAACATTAAATATGGAGTTCAGGTGAGTGTCATCCTGCTGAGCAGAAGCAGCACTGGAAACATCTGAGGTCTGCTGACTAAATCTGTGGAGATACCAGAAAGAACTGTCAAATATAAATATTTTGATGGAGACTATTTTAATATGATTAATAAATTGACTTGGTAAAAATCAGCTGGGTACAACAAATAAACAAAACATTATACATAGCACTTTGCTGTCCTTCGGCTATTATAGGCATGGACTTCACTTTAAAATCAGAGCAACAGAAATTTAACTGAAGCCATACTGGCCTGGATGACAAGTGGACACATGATAAGAATTGGGAATGGTTGGCATGCTACTACACATGTAACCCAAGAGAAAGGGGTATCTTTGACTTTGCATCATTGCATGAAGAGGATGTAGGATGCATTAGTTTTCTCCAATGGGTAAATTCCTGTTCTCACATATATATATATATATATATATATATATATATATATATATATATATATATATATATATATATATGTGCCACTCACATACACACTATGACAAAAAAACCCATAAAGACACACACCCATGCACATCCACCCCTCTCCAAGAGAGGGTAAATGGATGCCCACCAGAGTCAAGAACAGCCCTAGGCTGCAGGAATAAAAAGGGGGTCTAGGAAGTTTTACTTCATAACTGTAAACTACATTTAAAATTCATTTATTTCTTACATTTCAACAGCTGAGGGTTTTGTCCCTTTGATGTCAATGGGGTTTTCTTTTGACTGTCCACTGCTCACAGAAAGACCACTGGAAAGAGGTTCAAGCTCAGGGGGATCTGGTTCCTCATTGATCCTGGCAGACAGAGAAAAAGATCAATAATAATGAAAACTGAATTTTTAGTCTTCAGCTACAGAAGTTGCTGGAAAAACTATGGGCTACTTATGAAAAAAGAATAAAGCAAGCCTGCTCTGAGTGTGTGTCTTACAGCATAATGAAATCCAGGTTCTAACATATGAATGATGGTCAGGTAAGAACAAAGCGAAGGAGAAAGAGAAGACCAGAGGTGACAAAATCCAATCCAACACAGCTTTATTTATAAAGGACTTTAAAATCACCTACAGGGTCCAAAGTGCTGAACAATAAAACCAGAAAATACATAATATATGTGAAGGACACAAAATATTAAAAAACAAAACAAAACACACACACACACACACACCACATAGCTCACAGACTCACTTAAAAGCCAAAAAAAAGGTCAGTTTTTAAAAGTGATTTAAAATGCACGAGTGATGAGGCCTGTCTAATTTGCAGTGACAGGTCATTCCTGAGACTTGGTGCTGCCACGACCAAAGCCCCGTCCCCTCTGAGCTTAAACCTAGTTTTAGGCACCATCAGAAACAGCTGGTCTGATGACCTGAGTGACGGGTGGGAGTGTAGGAGTGTCGCAGCTCAGAGAGAGATAAGGATCTATTTTGACTCCTAAGTTTGTGATTGTCGGCTTAAGGTACTGTCCCAGAGAGCCCAGATCTATCAAAGGGGTCACACAATTATTGCCAAAAACCATCACCTCTGTTTGTTTTCTCATTTAAACTTAGGAAATTTAGAGCCAACCATGCCTTAATGTCACCTAAGCATTTAAGTAATTGTGCCACAGAGTAAGATTCCTTCCTTTTAAGAGGTACATATATCTGGTTGCCATCTGCATTGCAGTGGAAAGAAATACCATAATTTCAAGTATGGGGCCCAGCGGTAATAGATAAAGAGAGAAAAGGAGTGGGCCTAGAACTGAGCCCTGTGGTACCCCACACACACACACAAGTGGAGCAGTGGAGAAACTGCTACTTGTCAAGTACAAGTGAAACCACCTCAGAGCTGTGCCTCTGATTACGTGGAAGTGTAAATGCATCAAAATGACACGATTTCCACTGGAAACATTGTTATAAATGTGGCCTAAGATTTTATGGTCCACTGTGTCAAAGGCAGCAGTTAAATCTATAAGAACAAGAACAACACAATCACCTGAGTCAGCAGCTAAAAAAGATGTCATTAAATACTCTTTAAAGTGCTGATTCAGTGCTGTGCAGGGGTTTAAAACCAGATTGGAAAACTTCAAAATATTGTGCTAATTTTAAAAAGGTCATTGGCTGACTATAAGCTACCTTTATCAAGATTTTTTATTTTGGCCCCCAGAGTCAAGAGTGGCCCCTAGGTGCAGGACAAAAGGGGTCTAGGAAATTTTACTGCATAACCGTAAACTGTAATTATAATTATTTTATGTCTTACTTTTCAGCAGCTGAGGGTTTTGTTCCTTTGAAAAAAATGTGGTTTTCCTTTGACTTATCACTGCTCACAGAAAGACCACTGGAAAGGGGTTCGAGCTCAGGGGGATCTGGTTCCTCATCAAACCTGGCAAACAGAGAAAAAGGCCATCAATAATAATGAAAACTGAATTTTTAAGCGAGCCAGTTCTGAGATGTGTCTTACAGCATCATGGAACACAGGTTCGAACATGTGAATGATGCAGTGAAGTAAAGACGCTTGTGTTAAAAATGCTACTGATTCAACTTCATTACTCACATAAAAGTTAGAAAGTGAAGGCTCTGAAATCTACTCAAAGTATTAAAGTAAAAAGTGGCTATTCAAGGACATTTTTACTGTCTACTTTTTGGGTAAAGCTCATGTCATATTAATATAATGATAAAATAATGCAAGAGCCTGCTCAACCTTTTCAGCCACAGTCTCAATGATCCACCCAATCCATATAGCAGTGATCACATATCTAGCTCTTCAGGCTTGAGCCCAGCTGTCCCCCCCCCCTTCCCAGGCCTGGGTCCAGGGTGGGGGTCCTGCTTTGTTTTTGGAGAGGTTTGGTCTGAAAACCAAGACTGTCCATCGTCACAAATTCTGTTTCAGTCCCTTTTTAACACAGTGTCGTCATCTTTAAGCCATGAAATAGTCCCCACCTACTTCCAGTTTTACTTTAGGGACCAATTTAAATAATGACTGAAGCATGGGCAGTCTTCCTTCAGATAATTTAAAGTTTTAAGATCAGTTATAACTTACTTGTTGAAAACTGAGGATTTTCTTCTTTTACGGTCAGCGGCGACTTCCTGTGAAGTATTCCTCCTCTTCCTGAACACAGAAGCGTGTCCAGCTTGAGACTCGGTGTGAGACGAGTCTGGTCTGAGGAGCACAGAAGACCATCAGGCTGATATTATCAACACATTAGCTGCAACAACTGCTGCACAAACTACAAGCTATTTACAAAAGAAAATAATACAGAGAGCCCATAAAGCTCTAGAAACGCCTCACACCGAATGACTCTTCTCTGTTTAGTCTGCCTCCAGCTGTCATATTTTGGAGTTTAAGCATCTACTTTCAGACAGTGTGTGAGGTGTGATGTGAGTGTCATACCGTTCCATGATGGTCAAAAGCTGCTGTCACCTGATCAAAGAGAAAATAAAGTATAAATTTTTGAATTATTTCTGTATCTATGTTTTCCTACATACCATCAGGCTCATAAACTGTAACAAGGACAGCTAGACTGCAGCACAGTGGTTAGCACTTTAGCACTGTTGCCTCATAGCGAAAAGGTCTAGGTTTGACTCCACTGCATGGATTACTCAGGTTTTCTCCCACAGTCCAAAGACATTCAGTTAGTGAGGATAGGTTTATTGCTGATTCTGTTACCCATAAGTGTAATTGGTTGTCTGCCTTTCTGTTAGCCCTGTGACAGGCTGGTGATCTGCACAGGGTGTACACTGCCTGTTGCCCTATGATAGCTGGGATGGACTCCATTGGTGCCTCCTAATCTTTGGAAGAATCTACCGTTTAACGTAAGAGCCGCCCAGTCTCTCAGTCATTTCAAAACAGTGTAAAAAACACATTTATTCTCAATTGTTTTTAGTTGTAGTTGAGCAGGGTATCCTGGCTTTATTAAGAAAAAGTTGATTTATTTCAATTATAGTCATCAAAATTAAAAGAAACAAACATCTGGAACATATGGCTATATGGATTTAAGTTTGGGTAGGGTAATTCGCACACAAAGGACCGTGTAAGGGATGGGAGCTTGAATTTCCAAGAAGACAGACAATGCCATCCTGGGAACTTCACCAAGGGAAATCTACTGTCAACATGTATATCAGTGACACAGTATTTTCCATCTGGGGGACAAAAACAAGTCTCTCAGCTACAGCAACACTAGCGGTTAGGGGATCAGCAGGTGTTGTCATAGAAGTAGATGGTATAGCACTCGTACCCGGTACAGCAGCCCTCTCCTGATGCAGCCTCTTTGTATCTGCCTTTAGCCGTGTGACTAAAATCCCTGAGCTCTTGCAATTCCTCCTCCATCATTATAACTTATATATCAATGCTCCCCTTTTAGCTGCTGCTTTGCCTTTAAAAACAGTTAAAAAATAATCTTAAAATTCACACAAGATAATAAAATAAATGAAACACAGCAAACAACGTCTCTGTTTAGAAGCAACGCCAGGTTTGTGGTGACGGCTATATGGATTTAAATTTGAGTAAGGTAACTGACACACGGGACCGTGTAAGGGATGGGAGCTTGAATTTCCAAGAAGACTAACAATGCCACCCTGGGAACTTCACCCAGGGAAATCTACTGTCAACATGTGTATCCATCAGTATGCTCTGTAACATGAGGCATCAATCAGCGACAGCACGAGAAAACCCGAAGCGGCGGCAACGTAAACACGCCCTTACCTGCTACAGGTAGACCGCGGTGAACTTGGTTTCAAGTTGGATATTGGATATTCAAGCTCCGCGAAGTTAGCGGTATCTAGCTCACGGTTGATCCCATTCAGGGACTCAGATTCGGCCAGCCGCTCTCTGCCGCTCCCTCCTCTCGCGTGCGGAGGTTCACTTAGGGACCATCTATAAATTTCAGAACCAAACACTCTTGAGAAAAAAAATTAAATAAAATCATTATTTTATGACTACCTGTGACGAAACTAATATCAAATCATGCCAATAGATTACATCGATGAAGCACATAATTTTTTAATCCCATTTTAAACAATTTTACATTTTTTACCAATTTTTTTTTAAAGAAATTGTGATTTTCCTTCAATAGCTTTGAGGTCATGTGACCCATTGACTCAAAATCAGTGTGAAATTGTTCTACTAGTCTAGACAGATGAGGCACACTTGTTTTCATTCCAGTTTAAGCCTTTTATTATTTTTTAGCATTTTTTTATTAAGAAATTGTGATTTTCCTTCAATAGCTTCCAGGTCATGTGACCCATTGACTCAAAATCAGTGTGAAATTCTTGTACTACCCTAGTCAGATGAGGCACACTTGTTTTCATTCCAGTTTAAGCCTTTTATTATTTCTAAGCATTATTTTTATTAGGAAATTGTGATTTTCCTTCAATAGCTTCCAGGTCATGTGACCCACTGACTCAAAATCAGTGTGAAATTGTTCTACTACCCTAGTCAGATGAGGCACACTCATTTTCAATCCATTTTAAGCCTTTTATTATTTCTAAGCATTATTTTTATTAGGAAATTGTGATTTTCCTTCAATAGCTTCCAGGTCATGTGACCCACTGACTCAAAATCAGTGTGAAATTGTTCTACTACCCTAGTCAGATGAGGCACACTCATTTTCAATCCATTTTAAGCCTTTTATTATTTCTAAGCATTATTTTTATTAGGAAATTGTGATTTTTCTTCAATAGCTTCCAGGTCATGTGACCCACTGATTCAAAATCAGTGTGAAATTGTTCTACTAGTCTAGACAGATGATGCACAGTCTTTATGCTATTAATAAAAAAAACTATAAACAATAAAAAAACAGTACCTTTTTATTTTCTACAATTTCAAAGTATTTCTGTGGAACAATATTGAACAGGGTACAAAAGTCTTTTATTAGTTGCACAGTGCACATTTCCAGGTGTCTCTCTTTGCCTTTTCATATTCTGTGCTCTTTATTTCTAGGCACAGGGCATGGAACCATCTATCACAGATGTCACACTGGATCTGATAAAATATAACAGAAAACATATATGTTTAGCAGTATAGCAATACAGTACATACTCCTCTTGTGGGATTGAAATGTGTAGCAGGATTATATCACTGACCGTGCTTTTTGCTTTATATTAGTAATCATATCATGTAACCTTTGTTTGATATCAATAATGATGTCATGTAACATACACAGCAGAATACACCAGAGTGAAAAAAAAGGAAGAGTCTGTGTCCTTAGTTGCAGTACTCCCTTTTCTCAGTGAACAATGAAAACATAAATCCTGACTGAGGGCAGCTGTGTATGTTCGGGGAATTTCATTCCACTTCACGATTGTGTCCCACTTGTTGTTGATTCTTCACAAAAAATTAAAATGTTATATCTTTATGTTTGAAGCCTGAAATGTGGCAAAAGGTTGAAAAGTTCAAGGGGGCCGAATACTTTCGCAAGGCACTGTATGACCCCCCCCCCCCGAACATACACAGCTGCCCTCAGTCAGGATTTATGTCAGGAAAATCCGATTTTCTTAATAAGAAAATTACTAAAAAATATTAAAAGGCTTAAAATGGATTGAAAATGAGTGTGCCTCATCTGACTAGGGTAGTAGAACAATTTCACACTGATTTTGAGTCAGTTGGTCACATGACCTGGAAGCTATTGAAGGAAAATCACAATTTCTAATAAAAAATTTGCTAAAAAATGTAAAATTGTCTAAAATGGGATAAAAAAAAATTGTGATTCATCGATATAATCTATTGGCATTATTTGATATTAGTTTCGTCACAGGTAGTCATAAAATAATGATTTTATGTAATTTTTTTTCTGAAGAGTTTTTGGTTTTGAAATTTATTATTAACTTCGCGGAGCTTGAATATCCAATATCCAACTTGAAAGCAAGTTCACCGCGGTTACAGGTAGGGGAAAACGTCTAAATGCGAACCCGAAAGTGTGCGTCACAGGAAGCAAGAGCGTAGTACTCAGGTAGCCACAGCTTTTACTATCGCCTCCTGACCCTACTGGCCTCATTCCCTCTGTAGTTAGATAGATACATTATTGACTGAAGCCATTTGCTACTTTTAAACGTAAAAACGAGAAGAGTAACAGTGCTCCGTAGCTTTAATGAAAGTTACTCACCTAGAGTAAGACAAAAGAAAATCAGAGTTACTGCTGAGACGAGACCTGCCGTGCAGACTGTCTTCACTGAGCCCTCAGGAGCTTTGGACTGAAAGTGTTTTGAAGTTGTGCTGCTTTTAAATTGCAGTGTTGTTGTGCATCTGTTTATCTGCTACAGCTGTGATTTCATGTCTGCTAATTTATTTCTGTCGATCTCATCCACAGCATCGCTTTGAACGCTGAGACACTGCAAAAGAAAACGTTGTGATTTTCAGTTTCCCTTTAATTCATGAGTCCAGTAATAGCAGAAAGTTCTCCAGAGCAGGCACGGCGAATGAGCCCCTACAAATACACCTCAGATTCAGTTTCCACCCTGATATTTGACTGTTATCAGTGTGTTTCTCGGTTTCTAATTTTTATAAAAGCGCAAAGAGAGTGACCACGTGGGTCGTGCGACAACTTCACCTCCCGTTCAGCGAGTAGACTGCGCGGATCTCTCAGTCCTCTCAGACGGGCAGCACTCCTGTCCAAACTCTGTCCACGAGTCCAAAGTCAAGCTGATTCAAACAGTCCGAATTTGTTCTGCAAAATAAATTTGTCGGTGCTGCTGCTCAGCTGCCCACATTGGTTTCTATTGTGTCGCGACTTCCTTCTTCCTTCTTCTTCCTTCACAGTTTTGTTCATCAACCTTCTCCGGCAACAATCAGGCAGCACTGTCTGCATGCTCTGTTGTACCAGATACCTTTGCCAAATCCTCTTTACTTTTTTATAATGTATTAATCTCACAGTTATCATTTTCTCCATCATTTTACAGATACTAGACATTAATAGTTTGGGCTTAAAACAGGACACCTACACTATACCTGCTGACCTCATATGAAATTCTTACGCTGACTGAACCTATGTTTGAATTCTGTTTTTATATTTAATGTTTGCTCTCAAACTCTTGAGCAGCACCGAATCTGCCACCGAGAGAATAAAAACTCAAACTGTAATCCTCAGTGTCACTTTAAAATCATCGGTCTTTCATTGGCAGCGTGTTTCTGCTCGAGAATAGCTTTCTGTGTGCAGCTTCGTAGGCCGTGCTTTACTGAAAACACCGAATGAAGCGCAACTGTGTGTATTAATCTGGTGAAGGAAATGTATACAATGTTGTTCAGCTAGATTAGAATCTGAGTCTGTTTTACACTGCTGCAACCACACAGCACATACCAAGCATGCCTTCTCAGTCTCATTATTTTCACTTTGATTTCACGCCTCCTTTATCAGGCAGGACAGGAAGCTTAAATATTAAAATGTATCCAGTTTAACGTTTC
>JAMQGT020012065.1:0-2500 GCA_024447675.2 Pterophyllum scalare | reverse complement strand
ACAGTTTACTCACAAACACAGAGCAACAGGAAGGACACAGGAATCTTTAAGAATTAATGACATAATTGCACCGCTCTTGTCGCCTCTTCTTTCTGAGCACATTCTGCTCAACATGAATGCAGACAGACCTCCATGTCATTATGGAGCTAAACTAGAGAAAGTGCACTCTTTTCTTTCAGGCTGAAGTATTTGCAGCTCCTCAGAGTTTCACGGAGGTCCAGCCTGAACTGAAAGCAGCTGCTGCATAAACAGCTTGAAGTGCGCAAAAATCTGCAGATTTTATCCTGTAGGTTTCAATAAGGAAGTGAAACTGAATGTTAAAGTGAAGACGCCTGGCTGCTTCGAACTACAGGAAGTATCTGTTGTAATTAAACTCAAATGTATGTTCTAGCATGTGTCCTGTGTGGGTTACTTTTTAAACCTGAGCTCCAAAGATAAAAAACAAACAGATGAACTGTTTTAATGATTTGATGTTTCTGGAACAGTTATTAAAAGTTTGACACTGAAAAGGCCACATGCTGTGGCTTGAGTCCAGCTAATTAAACAGGCTCTTAACATAATTCTCACTGAATGCGTCTGGTGAGCATGTCATCAGCGTGTGGTCATCAGTGCAGTGGTATTGCTCCTGCAGGTACTTCCTGTCAGATTCCTGTCCAGTAGAAGCTGCACTGAGGCAGGCATCAAGGTGAACGGTGGCTTTAAACCTGGAAGAGGAGCACCAGGGACAGAGCCAAGGCGACGACAGAGAACGGGACACTTTCTCCCTCTCCTGGGAGGATGAATGGGATGATGATACGGTTTCTTCTTGGGGGACCATATTTTGTTGAGATAGACTTAAATTTTTCCCCACACACCATCATCTGGTCAAAGAGGGCTAACAGTGATGTTTGGGATCATCCGTCCTCCAGCTTTCTTCAGTGAGTTCCAGTGATCTGGCAGGTTCAGGGATGGAATTTTACTGCCATTTACTTTTTTTGTGAACACTCTGCTCAGGCCTCATTTTCCCTGTTGCGATACCATATGTTACATCAACAGTGCTGGTGCAGTTCCAGGGAGAATACAGGACCAGGTCAGTGATGGAGGGCAGAGGCAGCAAACAGCTGGCTGGGATCATGGAGGCTCTGATTGCTCCGTGTGCCACGAAGGTGATGTGAACAGCATCATCGTGGTTCTTCTTTTCTTCCTCACCAATTCTTTCTTTCAGGAAATCAAACATGTCCACGAGTTTGCTGAAGGTGCCAGAATTTTTCCCTCAGCCACTGCAGGACAGTTTCATCTGTGCAGTTTTCTCTGGCAGAGTTTATCAATCTTTTCCTTTCAGCAGAACTGGCAGGTTCAAGGATTATTTATTTCCCTTTTACTCTGATTTTAGGTAATTTCACTCTTCTAATCACTGCAGTGTAACATTTTACAGTGAACCACGGCTAACAGGCCTGATTTCTCTAAGTGGATTCTTGGAGGTTTGTTCATATTTATCTGATTATCTGCTGATTCTGCCATTTGCACAGTTTAACACCTCCAACATCCCATAATGTTAGAACCAGTAAAGCTGATCATTAGAGATTTAATTTAGATGTTTTATCATAAAATGCTGATACATCACAAAGTTGATTATTTCCTAAAAGAATTTGTTCAGAGACTCTCAGATTTGTTTCCCCAGCTCGTCTAAAGAAGCCTGCATGAGTCTCAGAGCCAGAACCACTTACATTTTCATGTTGATCATATTTAGTCGGCCCAGGAACTTAAAGCACCTCCTCCTCCTCCTGCGACCTGGAGAAAAAACAGCACAATGAAATTGTGATCTTCAAAGTGACAAGTCGACAACAACACATCCACTCAGACTCACACTGTTTCTATTATTTTGTCTGCTGAGTTTATGACTTTAGCTTCACCAGCTTGTTAAACTGAACCCTCCACTACGACTGTAAAGTCTGCTGATCAATAATCCAACTCTAATATAAAGTATGTGAATCACACAGGTCACCACAGGCTCCAATGAAAGCAGCAATAATCACACATGAAGGTCAAGGTTCACTCAGACTGTTTATGATTAAAGCTGAAGCTCACTAAAATATTCCAACAGTTTCTGAAGTAACTGAGGAGAGAAAAGTAACGCTAAAGTAAGAATTTACTCTGCTTTACTTTTCCTGCTTTGGCGATCACAGGTGAGTCTGGGAAGAAAATATTAACATGTAAACTGCTGTGTTCAGTTTCAGGCTTTTATGCAGTCTGAATGATTTAATCACAGGAAGAAAAAAAAATGCTCCAAAGTGATACCAAAGGTGTCAGGGTAATCCCCCAGCCTCCCCAGCCTCTCCAAAAAGAGAAAAATCCCTTTGACAGATATACCTCTGATCTCTATGCTAAACTGTTTCACACCCACACATTAACAGTTCCTGTTTTTAGATGGCAAACTCTCCGTGACAGTAAAGCGATAAAGTCTGCAGTTATAGCAGCAGCTCTGAGGCTCACCAGCCTGTGAGGGTGGAGACTGTTCACA